>PGTU02004242.1:0-22260 GCA_002896215.2 Cicer echinospermum
GATGGACCATCACTTAGTTATGCTTCTTACCTCTCTAATCTTGCGCTCTGTCATTTATCCGCCTAATAAAGGGTTTTCTGTAGCGTGGCTAGGAAAGTGAGTGTTTGGAAAATACCGAAAGGGGAAAGCGGGAGTGGGGACAGATAGTCTGAGACAACAGTCGATTATGGCAAGCTCGGATAGAGAGCTGCGAAGTACAAAAACATGAAAAACTGCACAAGTCACAGTAGCCTCTGAATATTGAGGAACACTACGGATTTGGCAAATCGATTTGAACATTTCACAAATCAAACCTGATCGGTAACACATCGATTGGATAAAATCCGATTGAATAGTCACAGTAGCACTCCAGGCTGAGGAAATCGTTGGCATAAGCTTATTTGACATAGTATCATTTTGAAAAATGAACCTCACCTGTGACAAAAACAATCGGATTGGACAATCAATTGTTAACACTTTCCAATTTGACTACAAGATTTGGTGCAATCGAGTTAGGCCAATCGAATGTGAACTAAACACCAGGTAAACCTTTTCGAGGAAAACATCGCCACCAAACGATTGGACAAGTCGATTTAACATCAAATA
Organism: Cicer echinospermum; assembly: GCA_002896215.2. Classification (NCBI taxonomy): domain Eukaryota; kingdom Viridiplantae; phylum Streptophyta; class Magnoliopsida; order Fabales; family Fabaceae; genus Cicer; species Cicer echinospermum. The sequence continues at coordinate 586 of PGTU02004242.1, forward strand.
AACTGAGAGTCACTGTTTTAAATCCAATCGATTTGACGAATCGATTGACATCAAAAACCTGAGTCACTGTGTTTGAAACCAATCGATTGGCAAATCGTATATTGAATTAAACTTTTTGGAAAACACAGTGAACTCTGATTTGACAAATCGATTGTGTAATCGATTGAAGTATACTTTTATTAAAGAAAGCTTTCCCAGCAATCGATTAGTGTAAATCGATTTATTGCCAGGTCTGGACATGTTTTACTGAAAAAGTGGTTTTAAAGAATCGATTGTAATCGATTAGCTTGTATAGTTCCAAGATTTAAAGGAAAACCAAGACCGCCGAAATCGAATTTGGTCAAGTGCGATTTAAGCATGAATGTTTTTAACTTTAATAAATCGATTGGAGGGAACTGATTTTTAGCTGGTTTTTCAGAAACTAGTATGAAGATGTCTTGTCAATCTTTTAGTTCTCAGAATCTTGACATAACTTTGGTTGATAACATTTTCCAGAACTTTCCTAATTTCTCCATTATGCTCTCAATGTTTCATGGCAACAAACTTAACAACTCATAATTTGTGATTACAGATCTCAATACAGTTTGTTGACAATCTAAGAGATAAATGATAATGTGCTCAAGAATCCCAATCCATTGAATATCCAGATTTTGAAGAGCAACATTCATAAAACTGAAGACCCTTTTGTTTTACATCTTTTATTCATTCTGTAATAAATCTTTGAATCCAAAACGAACGTTTGAAATAATCCAGCTAGAAACTGCGTTGGCTTACTTTTCTTGGGTGAGGTCTCCACAAAAAGACGCGCTGACTTGATTTTGTGTTCAGGCTGACGCATATGTCTACAAGGTATCAAAAGGGGTTTGATAGAAAGCCCAGCTAGAAACTGTGGCTACGTTCGTTGGGTCGAGAGTGTCTCAACAGAAAGAGTCCACTGTGATTATTGTGATAGGTTGCGAGTATCGTACAAGGGATCAGAGCGGTATTCATATCAGGGAAGAAGTTCATTAAAGACTAGAGTAGGTTTCAAGGAGGAAACTGGACAATACTGTTATTTATTTCTTTCTATTAAGGAGAAAAAATCTGAAATCCCGATTGGATTTTTCAAGGGACGGGACGTTAGTGTTGTTGAGGACAACCCGAACCAGGATAAGATCTCTGTGTTCTTCTCTAACTCTCTCTCTGTTAATTCTTCTTATATTGCTAATCTTTGTATTCCTCAAAAATTTAAGATTCTCCTGTGCACTTGATGCTGATTAATTTTTGTGGGTAACGTAACTGATATCATTTTCTGTTATTTCCGGGTCAGATTACCACAATTGGTATCAGACTCAATCTTCGTTGAGAGTAAAAACTTTCATAGGAAGTATGGCCTCAAACTGCACGTTCTGTGGAGGGGAAGCGCTCGTTAGCACGACCACCAGCTTTTCAACGGATACAGTCCCTACATGTACGCGAAGCAAGATAATGCTCATATTTCTGTGAAGCAATTGCGCCATAGATATCCTCTGATTCTTGTTTGAAAAACAGGTCCGTACATTCCCAAGATTGCAGGAAATATTTCTTAAATGAAAAAGGGTACATTAATTGCTCTAATTATGGACAACTCATCTTGATTATTCAAGCCTAGAGCGACTGGATCGGTGATGACAAAAGAAGGTGGTTTCAATGCAAAAGGCGAAGAACATAATGTCACACTCAGCCCTATGGCAAGAAGAGTTCTTTAGAGTATCCATTGCAAATCAGCAAAAGAGATGTGGGACATCCCTCCAAGAAACTCATGAAGGTACTACTGAGTTAGAAGGAGCTCGGTGGAAACGCTCATGCCACGGAATATGACATATTTAGCATGAAGAAGAAGAGTCAAATCAGTGATTTTCAAACAAGATTCACACTATCTATTGTCAAACAAACCTACAGCACTAGGAAAATATGTGGATAATGAACAGCAATCGGAAAAATTATGAAGATGCTTGAGACAGAGAAGTGGCAGGCCCAAGATTACCGGCTAAATAGCTGAGTCTAAGGATCTAGCAAAGATGACGACAGCCAATTTTATTTGAGTAAATTGAAGGGGAACATGAAATGGAATTACATCGGTCTGGACGAATCAGAAATGGAAACAGGGGAATAAAAGAAAGCGTTTGTCTCTGAAGGTTTCAAGCCAAAGCAATCTTAAACCTGAATCCCGATAGCTACTCAATGATTTTCAGCATGTGTGAAAATCGATTCAGGAAACTGAATCATTCGAAATCAACTTGTCACAGAAATTTTAAGAAGTCTTTGAAGACTAGAAAGTATAGCAAATTCATGAACATCCGATCCAGCTCTAAGACTAGTGACAATCAAGACAGTTACTTGCTATGAATGTGGTAAGATTTGGTCACATCAAAGTCGGGAATGCTACAAACTGAAGAACAAGAAGAAGCTCCACAAGCCAAAAGAGATATATTTGGCATGGAGTGATCAGAACAGATAATGATGAGTCCTCTTAGCCTCTTCTATGAACAAGAAGTGAATTTATGTCTCCATGGCTCACAACTAATTCAGGAATCTGCACTAGTAGAGGTTAGTTCGCCAATTTTAATCCAGATCATATGGATGAATTACAAGTGAAAGCTTTTCAAGAACTGCATGGATGACTATGTGAAATCCATAAAACAGTTGTTAAGCACAAAGAAAAGTGCTTGAAACCAAGTGAATGTTAGATAAAGAAATTGAAAATTTATGTAACAATTGAAAAAAAGGATTCACAAAGAAAAATCAGAAAAAAATGCATGGAACTTTGGGAAAATATAACGCGTCCATCTTATCTAAATCTGAATTTACATTAAATTTTGCAAATAGTAAAGATAAGCTAAATGTCATACTTAGCAATCAAAGGACATGTATGAAAAAATGGGTTTAGGATATACCAACCAAACATGCATGTTAAAAGGAATAAAAATATGATATGGTATTGGGTATATGACAAAACCAGAAAATGTCAAACCATTCACAAACCCTGCTTTATGGGTAAGCCAGTATGTGTATGACACCTTTACTAACCAAACAAAGTATTCATCCTCTTGATGGCAAATGTCATTTCTGTTGTAGGAAAAGGACATTTTGTGTCTTATTGCATATTAAAAAAAAAATTAGCCAAATCAAGATGGAAGCAAGTTTGCGGATAGCAAAAGAAAATCTGTGTTTAAGACCTGACCCCAGGACCCAATCTGAAATTGGGGTGACCTAGATCCAAAAATTAATATGTTTCTGCAGGTGTACTTGACATCCACCCAAGCAAGATGGCACTATTTGAAAGTGGATGCTCAAAAGACACAGTTGAAATGAGGACAAGTATGAGAATCTTGTCCATTAACATTAATTGAAGATTAAATAAGGAAAGATTGGTTCAACCAAGTTGCATTGATTACACAAAGGAAAAGAGTCAATGTAGTTAATCTGAAGTTTTTTTTGTTTTAAATCGATGAGTTAATCGATTTCGAGTTGGCTCTTTGTTTGTTTATAAAATCGATTTGGACAAATCGATTTTGGTTAGCCCAGACTTCAGAATTTTTGGAAATATTTTTGTAAGAATCCCGAGCATCGATTTGGAAACTCCGATTGATTAATGTGTTCAAGTATTTGAATTTTTGGGACAACGATTTGGACATCGGATTTAGTAACACGGCAAATCGATTTGGAGAATCGATTAGTGATAAATGACCCTGGCGTACTTTTTTTTACTAGCCGTTGGAATCATTTATTACGAAATCGATTAAGGATGGATTCGGCTTTGTGTTGTTGTAACTGGTACATTAAATCGATTGGGCAATCGATTTGATAAGGGTAAAGTATTAAAAAGGAACAGGTCTAATCCGATTCTTCACTGTTTCAACCCAGATTTCCTGCTTTTTTTTCTCTGCTTCATCTTCTTCCCTCCTGTATCTGCAACTGTATCTGCAAACCTATATCTGAACTCTATCTTCACTCATCTCCTCTAACTTTGCAACAGGCTCGAGTGAAACAAACACAACAACATACTCCTTCACCTTCATCATCTAGTCCACCAGTGAAAGCGCTCCTTCATCCACCGCCACCCACTGTGTCTAAGAGAGTTTCTATTCCTACTCACAAAAATTCTTGCAAAGGACAAGGGCAAGGCTCCTGCTTGCCTATTCAAAAAAAGATCAAAGAAAAGGGACAATGGAGACAACACTATAGTGAGTATCTGCTCTTACATGGTCAGGATGCTGACGGAAGAAATGGTGCCTTCAGACAAGTGATAAAAGTTACACGCCTCAGTTTCATCTTCATCACCTCAGTTTACAAGTAACACACTCCCTTAGCGACACTTCAGGAAACTAATGGATTTTGTAGAAGTTACCATTTCAGCAGTAGTTTCTTTACAAACGGGAATTAAATGCGATGAAGGCGGACGGAACCCTGGGAGGTGGTGTGTGGGTCATATCTTGATACCAGCGATAGCTTCATATCCACTGATAGCTCATCTGGCATGATTCTTTGATTGGATCTTTCTCGTATTGAGCGGTTATTCATTCATACTACTTTAGAGAATAGCTTACTTCGCCTCGTGGGAATCGGAAAAGTACCTTGATACTTAGACCGAGAGGATCATAGTTTACCTGCGAAGAATTGTACACAAGAAAGCTCACTGAGGACTCTGATATTCTCAAAACTCAGAGCTTTCAAATGTATCTGAAAAAGAATGATGGGGTACAAGATGGCGAGATGTGCGTCGTTGTGTCATAAGGCTTTGGTCTTGATGCTTATAACACAGCTTGGACTAGGCGCATTGCATTTTCACGGACAATTATTCAGAAGCACGTTCAGTTCTGATAGCGGAATGTTGTGTGTTGTCAGCTGACGAAGGTGTAAGAGTGGGAAGATAGAGCATCGCAATGACACAAAAGAGCACACGATTGGCTAGTTGAAATAGATCCAAATGGGTTGAAATGTTTTGTTGTGAGAACAGAAGCTATTTCTGCACATTTGGCGCAATTCGCAGAGTCTAGTAATTGAGAGGCACAGAGCAAGGAACGAGCAGAAATTTTGAGAAATCTGGAGAAATGATGTGAGTAAATCGATTATAATTGTTGCCTATATCTATGCCTCAATGGATACAATTAAACAAAGACCTCCAATTTCTATGGCACACCGATTTTCCAGAAATTCATAGCAACTGTTTGTTCTCTAATGTGAAGTGGCTTGATATTATTTGTTATGGGATTGTCCAACGGAGCCCTTAAAGAATGAGTTGAGGACAGGATTGTGCTCGAAAAGTCAAGCAATGTAGAAGCTTCACCACAGCTAAGATCGATTTGACCTCGGCGTTCTTAATCCGCAGTTGGTTTACAAAGGTTCTCAAGCACCTTTCAAGGTATTCGTTTTTGAGGGATGAAAGGATATCTGACATTAATAGACCTAACCACTTGACTCTTTCAGCGAAGCTGGTATTGTGAGAAATCGAGATGAAACTGAAGAAAGTTAGATTAATGGTAATCGAGTGTTATCTACACCACATTGCCTCAAAATTGTTGAAAACCGCGAGACTGGCCCTCTCACAGGCCACGTGAGTAACACAGAACAGAGAACGAACATGCTCCACCATATTGAGCTGGTTAAAACTGATGAAGATTGAATTTCCGTATGTCAGCTCAAAATTTCACCACCAACCGCCCAAAATAATCACGTAATATCGTAATGCACCAGATGGAAGGATTCTTACTTTGATCAACTACAACCAATAACACCACCGAACAGCGAGTTGTTCACGGATTGTCGCTGCAATATCATAGCAACACGCAGTCTTGGTCTCAAGTCTTGATTCTTTGAGATATAAGGCCGCAAATAATCTGGACGTACTAGCCATATCTGAAAGGAGACGCACAAGCCAGATCCGCGTTGTAGATCGGATCTCTGTCCGTACTCACAAAACGGTGAGGAAGATCAGACCTGCGAGACTAAAGCTATACAGCCGGTCTCTACCTCTCCCCCCTGGATTTGATAGTTTGAGAAACCATGCTCCACTTGTAGAAGATGTAGCCCAAAAATAATCGGGACGCGGGGTTCCGTTTTTTTACTCTTGTGATTTCTTATTTGTGTGTCTTGCGTTTGGTTGCTTTATGTATATGTGATGAGCAAATTTATTTAATGGTTATGCATATAAAACATGCCTACTACATCTGTTGGCTATTACATCTGATTAATTTGAATCTAGACTTGCATCTGCACATCTTTGTGGTTTAACAAATGTTCTATGTATCTTTATTCTTGTCATGTTATAGCATCTCAGTATACTTGCTCTAAATTTTTTTAATCTGATATAATCTAAGTTAATATTCTATTTCCTATGCTTATGTTCTTTAACATGGGGAGGAAAATTGTTGCTTCTCCTCTCTTTGCCCTTGAAATTGGACAAAATGCGGGATGAGAAATACATTCTAAATAAACTTTACTGACACATTCAATATATTATAGCGCTGTTGTCATATATGTACATTATAAAGAGAAGAGACAGCACTCTGATGTTGTTGGCATAAACAAAGGGAGAACTAAAATGATCCGCTGATTATGTTGTTTTTGTCTCTGTTTACTTAATATGTAATGAAATACTCTGTCTGTTTTGAACACATGCTCTGATGCTTCAGTATTTCGCTCAACATATTTCAATACTCGTATCAAATTGATTCGTGTTTTGGTAATGATTTGTTGAAATGTTTGAGTTAATAGCCTTCAAGTTTACAAATTGTATAGACAATTGTGTCATATTATGGCCAGATAACGAGGGGGAGATTGTTGGATTTTGAATCCTTTGATTCCACGTAATTCTACGCCAATGAAATATATCAAACCATCATACCTTTCTATACAATATTCATACTGTAATATATAAAATTCTAAGATATTTCAATTTGAAGCAAATATTTCGACCTTTGATAGGAACACCAATTTCAACTCAACATCACATCATCACACCACTGTTATCGATCAATCAAACATTCGACTTGAAACACACAGCACTATACTGTGGAAATCCAACAAAAAAACGTCTTGTCTTAACTCTTTAATGTTACTGAAAGACAAAGACAATGATTAAATTCAATCGCATTTGTGTATAATCATCCGATTGGTCATAACAGTTTGTGAAGTCATAAGGTCTTCAATTCCTTGTGTAAATTGTACCCAATACGAGGTTAGCGCAGGCAATCGACATTTAGTCTACTAGGTCATCAAAGTGGTAGCAAAACTGATAAATTGCGTTGACTACACTACAAAAGGTGCATAGCGACACCATGCCAACCCATCGATTTGGAGGTGAAACTCTAAGCAATATTGGTCTAGAAAAATTTCTATTGAACATTTCGACAAGTTACCCAATTTAATCAAAAAACATCGCGTGATGGTGAAACACAATGCTGATTGTGAATCTACATGTTGAGATGAGTCACGGAGGATAAAGCACTCCAGTGCTGAGGAATCGATTTTGGCAACATCGAGTTGGACATAGTATTCATTATGAAGAATATGACTCTCACCAGTGTGAGCGAGTCAATAACAATCGATATTGACGGACTCATTATCCAATTGTTATACTTACCTTTTCAATGCTATATCTCAGACTAAAGTATGCGTTGTGCAACTCTCAGATCCTTTGGGGTTGGCCTAAGACGATTTTTGATAATAAACACCAGGAAAACCTTTTCAGGAAAAATTGCTCTCTTCGCAAAATGGCAGAATTGACAAACAAATCGATTAAACATCATAGATCCTAACTGTGATTCTTGTCCAAACTAATGTAAAACACAAATCGGACATATGTTGACGAACAGTCCAAAGCCGAAATAGAGCATTCATAAAAACTCTGTTAGGCGCACTTGTTTTGAAACCAACTCGTGTATTGTAGACAAATCGAGATGTCTATGAACATATAATACATTCTCTTTTTGAAAAACAACATTGACTACTACTTCAGATTTGTATCTTCAACATGACGATTATGAGTAATGCTATTTTTGAGAGTTACTTCTTATTACAGAAGACAGTTTTCTCCTCAGCAGATCCTTTAGGATAGGTCCGATATTTTATTGTGCAAGGTCATGACAATGTTTTCTACCGAAAAAGTGAGTCTTTACTAAAGAATCAGATGGTTAACTCTAGTTCCGTGATTAGCTTTTAATCATTGTTTGTATTTATAGTTGTTCGTAATGATTTATCACAACAAGGAGAAAAAACCACCCGATTGTTCAAGACTTCTAAGCCGAAACATGTCTCGATTCTTGCGATATGCATTAATCGATGTGAGAGCAGATGTTATATATCTAAACTTAATTAACAAATCGCATTGTAGGTAAAGTTCGCATTTGTATGTAGTGGATTTTTTTTCAGAAACTAACTAGCTATCAATGATGTCTTCTCATTCCATTAATTTAACTATCAAGAACATGATTCTTGAACATGATTAGACTTTCTCTTCTCTGATCAAACATTGTGTCAGAATTCTTTCCCTAAATTAGTCTCCAATATGGCGCACACTCAATCGTGTGCAAGACATGGCAACTCTGATCACTAACTCAGACTTCGTAGATTACGATTCCATCTCTCCATATTTCTCAATTACAAGCGATTGTAGACAAACATACGTTAACATGTGAGAATCCAATTTACTTTGTCTTATATGAGTCTCGATAACGAAACAATCTCTTTTATAGAATTATCCATAGTGTCGATGCAAAAGACAACAATTCATAAAGATTGAACGACCACTTTACTTATTTGTTCTTCACATTTTCACATTATTAATGTCAATTCTATATTTACAATTCTTTGAATCAAATGACTCATAACTGTATACGATAAATCGAGGTTACGCAAATCATACCACACGTCTAGACTACACTCTTGTGGCCTCTTACTATAGTACTTGGTGAGAATTAGATTGTGAAACTAAACTCAATATTTGATTTTGGGTCTCAACAAGAAAGAGCTGTACTTTGTTTATGTGCTTAGGAGCTGTCACGGATTGTCGTACAAGGATCAAAGGGGGTTTAGATTTAGATTGACACAGCCTTGCAATAAGAGACAAACTGTGTGCTTACTATTCGTTGATTTCTGTTCGAGTAGTGCCTCTCAGAGCAAGAAGCAAGAAATGAATGTAGCGCTTCCCTGATGTCCTGTTGTGCTAGCTGCTCTAGTTGCAACGAAGTATCTATACTAAGGATCAATGCGTGCTTGGGTTATTGGCATATTTGATGGAAGCTAAGGTTCGCTATGCTTATAGTAGGTTGTAGTGCCTAGTTTTTGTCTGTGCACTTTGTGGACCACTCAGACTTTATATGCCCTGTCTCTACCACATCATTAAAAGGTGATTGTCTGCTGTCAACTAATCTTAGAAAGCGTTGAGTTGCTATTACTTGTAACTTGAAATGGTGGTCTTTTCTTTTTCAGAAATTTTTTAACAATTTTGACAAGTGTTAAAACAATTCTCAGGCTCTTTCATCAAGTCTCACTGCTTTGACTCATCTGAGACACTCTCTTGTTCGAAGTATTTTTGGTATGTTGGATATTGATGCGTTTGGGCTTTACAGTCCTTTCTGTTTCCTGCTATCATGCTCTCTCTCATCTAGTCTATGCAACTCCATTTCGTGCTCCCTGAGCTTTCCAAACAGTGTTGCGATGGTCATTTTTGCCAGATCTTTTGACTCAGCAATAGCAGTTATTTTGGACTGCCATTCTCTTGTTAAACTTCTCATGATTTTTCCAATCTGCTGTTCATTTTATACATGTTTTCCCAGGGCATGTAGATTGTTGATGATGTGAGTGAACCTTGTTTGTAGACCACTGATTGATTCATCTTTCTTCATGGTAAACAATTCGTATTCATGCATGAGTGTATTTACACGAGCTCTTTTCACGTCTGTGATTGCCTTCCATGGTTGTTCTCCTGTTAGAATGTTCCAGCATTTCCTTTGTCGATTTAACATTTTGAACAACCCTGAAGAGTTCTTGTCTGCACACCACAAAGCAGATGTTATAAAATACTTCTTTGCCTAAGCATTATAACCAATCCTTTTGGTCATCAGAGGAGTTTTAAACAGACCATCTCGGTATCTGGGTTTCAGGAATTAGTAAATCATCAGTTCCATAAATTTATAGGTATATATAGGTCCCATTTATTCACAGCATCTAGAATATCAATCCACTAGCTTCAAGAAATATTAACATCATTTGTTTCCAATACATGTATGCGGTTCCATTGAAGCAGGGGGCCTTGCAAGTGAAGCACCTTCCTCCTAGAAATCCTAAGCTGAGGCCATGTTCTTCATTATGAGAATGTACTCTAAAAAAGTTAGAACTCTGATACCAATTGTGGTCATCATATATGGCCTCGTTTTTATGAATAAAGTTTATAACAGTCTTTTAAAATATTCCACAAGATTGATTATCAATGCAAAAAAGAACCTTTTATTAACTATGGATCAATCACGGGTCCCAAGGAGTTGATTCTAATCAAAAGTTCACGCTTACATGTATTGATCAATACGTTAGTCAAGATTAATACAATAATATTTTTTTTTTGAGCAGATTAATCAAAGATACAGCATGTCAAACAAGGTTAGAGAAGAATGCACAAGGTTTATCCTGTTCAGCTGTCACTTGACACCTACATCCAGTCCTGACAATCCAACTGGATTTCAGTTTTTCTTCAATAGAAAGAATTTGGACTTGTTTAAGATTGTCAGTTCCTCGAACCTATCTATCTAACTAACATCTCTTTCTATTGCTTAACCCCTTGATCCTTCAGTCACTCGTCAGACTCACACAAACTCAAGTTACAGCTCCTCTTGATGATCCTTTCATCAACGGAAGATCGCCATACCAGTTTCTAGCGGTTTTGATCAACCCCTGATCCCTTGCAGTCTCATACGTCAGACTGTACACTATAGATTCAAGTACAGCTCCTTCTTGATGATGCCTCTCACCTAAGAAGATCCGCCACAGTTTCTAGCTGGATCTTCCAGTCGTTCTTTACAGAGTATTTACAAACAAAATAAAAGAGTACAAAGTTTGTCTTCAATCTCTATCAATGGATCTCACAAGAATCTGGTTGTTCTGAGTGCTGTGAGAACATTGTCTTTTTCTCTCAAGATTCTTTTCAGCTCTCTTAATGATTATGAATAATCTTTTGTCTGACTGAAAGCAAATCAGAATGTTATCCAAAGTTCTTAAGAGTTCTCCAGTGTATGAACAGTATATTCAGTGCTTACCAAGTTGATGGTATGCAAGGTTTATTGAGATGAAAAATGAGTGAAAACATTGTTATTATAGTTTCTGAAAAACAACATATGAATCGATTTCCCAATTCGCTGTCATTATAAGTGATAAAATTGGCTTATTCGATTTGTCAATCGTTATCGCAAGTCTTGTTTCTTGTTCTTGACTATATAAACTATCGATTTCCTAATCGATTCTATTTAAAATACGTTTTCAGTTAATGTATGTGCAGACTTATATAGTCAATCGATTATAACTCGATGTATCAGATGTTTGTTCCAATAATAAAATCACATCAATCGATTACTTAGTCGATTCACTATATGTCACATAATCGGATTCACATAATACACATAATCAATTTGGCACAACTAAAAATTCCTCTGTGATTTCAATATATTTGTTTCAATCGATTTGCCAATCAATTGTGTTTAAAACAAGAACTTAGCTAATTTCATGTTAATCGGAGTTTGCAATCGATTTGGTAGTATTTTTCTGAAAAGACAGTTTACCTTGTTGTTAGTAGCTCAATCGATTACCTAATCGATTGATACCAAACTTAACCATGATTGTTTCTCGCAAATAGATTGTCTAATCGATTGTTTGTCACAGGCCATGTTATCTTGAAAGTATTTATTTACTTAATCGATTCGTCAGTCGATTAGCCTAGTAAATGGATTGTCCCTGTGACATGCCCCAATCGATTTCCGAATCGATTTATTCAATCAGTTTTACTTGTGATTTGCACAGTCGATGTGCCAATCGATTAGCATGCAAAAGGTTGCTACTGACTTGCATCATATTTATCACTGACTGTGCCAATCGATTGCCTAATCGATTGTGTACCACCAAACACATGTTTCCTTACAACCCTTTTACGAAATCGATTGCCTAATCGATTTGCTCAGTAATTTGTTGATTTTTTGAGTTCCAAGCAATTGTCTCAAGTTGTAGGGTTGAGTTGTTGTTCCTGAAATCTTACTCAGTTAAAATGTTAGATTTATCATATGATGTATGAATATTGTATGTTTGTTAATTATGTCAAAATTCGGATTAAGAGGACTAAAGTCCAACAATTTTTGCTTCCATAGGCTTATTCTAGTTCAATTAAGGTATTTAACCAATCTAGTGCATCAAAGAAGTTCTTTTGTGTCATTGGATTAACATTTAGGTCATTTTCATCCTCCCTAGGGTTTTTCTACTCCTATTAGGGTTTTTAACCAATCTTGTGCATCCAATAGGTGTGTTTGTGTCATTAGATTAACATTTAGGTCTTTTTAGTCCTCCCTAAGTTTATTCTAGTATAATTAGAGTTTTTACCCAATCTTGTGCATCCAATAAGTTCATTTGTGTCATTGGATTAACATTTATGTCATTTTCATCCTTCCTAGTCTTATTCTAGTCCAATTAGGGTTTTTAACCAATCTTGTGCATCCAATAGGTGTGTTTGTGTCATTGGATTAACATTTAGGTCATTTTCATCATCCCAAAGCTTATTCTAGCCCAATTAAGGTTTTTAACCAATCTTGTGCATCCAATAAGTTTATTTGTTTCATTGGATTAACTTTTAGGTCATTTTCGTCTTCCCTATGCTTATTCTTGTCCGAATAGGGTTTTTAACCAATCTTGTGCATCCAATTAGTTTGTTTGTGTTATTGGTATAACATTTAGGTCATATTTTTCCTCCCTAGGCTTATTCTTGTCCAATTTTGGTTTTTAACCAATCTTGTGCATCCACTAAGTTCATTTGTGTCATTGGATTAAAATTTAGGTCATTTTCGTCCTTACTCGGCTTATTCTTGTCCAATTAGCGTTTTTAACCAATCTTCTGCATACAATAGGTGTGTTCGTGTCATTGGATTAATTTTTGGGTCATTTTCGTCCTCGCTAGCCTTATTCTTGTCCAATTAAGGGTTTGAACCAATCTTGTGCATCCAATAGGAGTGTTTGTGTCATTGGATTAACATTTAAGTCATTTTCATCCTCCCTAGGATTATTCTAGTCCAATTAGTGTTTTTAACCAATCTAGTGCATCCAATAAATTCATTTGTGTCATTGGTTTAAAATTTAGGTCATTTTCAGCCTGCCTAGGCTTATTCTAGTCAAATCTTGGTTTTTAACCAATCTTGTACATCCAATAAGTTTATTTGTGTCATTGGATTAACATTTAGGTCATTTTCTTCATCCAGAGACTTATCCTAGTCCAATTAGGGTTTTTAACCAATCTTGTGCATCCAATAAGTTCATTTGTGTCATTGGATTAACTTTTAAGTCATTTTCGTCCTCCCTAGGCTTATTCATGTCCAATTAGGGATTTTAACTAATCTTGTGCATCCAATAGGTGTGTTTGGGTCATTGGATTAACATTTAGGTCATTTACGTCCTCCATAGGATTATTCTTGTCCAATTAGGGTTTTTAACCAATCTTGTGTATCCATTAAGTTCATTTGTAGATGAATTTGGATGCACAAATTGGCGTCAACCCTCATTGTACTAGAATAAGCTTAGGGAGAATTTGAAACATGACCTAATGTTAGTCCATTGACACAAACCAACTATTGGATATGCACAATTGTTAAAACTCCTAATAGGACTAGAAAACCCTAGGGGGATGCAATGACCTAAATGTTAATCACAAATGACACAAGTGACAACTTCTAATGCACTAGATTTGCTAAACCCTAATTGGACTAGATAATCCTATGGAGAGAAATGACTTAAATGCTTTATCCAATGACACAAAATGTCTATTGTGGACAAATTGGTTAAACCCCTATTGGACTAGATAAGCTTTGCATGGAGGACGAAAATGACCTAAAAAAATTAATCAAATGACACATGAACTTATATTGAGAAAAATCTATCATTTAAAAGTTTGATGAAAATAAACAAAGGTTATTAAAGAAAGTTAATATGATTCTTAAAATGTATATTAATTTAACATGTGCTTTTGAGTGGATTTAATTTAGAACAGATCAAGCAAAAAGAAAAGATACGCGAACCAGATTATATCTGCATCAAACAGAGAATGATTCTTGTCATTCACAAAATTGTTCATCACATCAATATTGCTCAACTTTTTCTATCAGTTATTTAACAAGAGTGGCCCGTGGAACTTTACTTTAATATCTAATCGTAAATGCCAAGGAACAACAGGACTTATCCAAACTCAAAAGACTATTTGATTCAAAGTATCACGGAACTCAAAAGAAGACAAAAGTATGCAGTTTGCAAAACTCCAAAAGTCAATGTCAAGAAAGTTTCGTATTAATATTTGAACTATACCAAGACAAAATGCAAAGGAAATCCAGAACGATTTAATACCGGGAACTTTCCAGATATGGATTATGAAGTCACAGAAAGTTCAAGCTGAAACCAAGAACCTAAGCATTCTCGTTTTCTGCCAAATACAGCAGGCCCTGCATCTCCTTGAAATAGCCTTATTCATTCCAACATCATCAGCGTTACTCAAGATCTCAAGACAGAGAATGTTACCATCCAAAATCAATGAAGAACCGCTCAGCATACTTTCTACAAAAACACCACTTGCTTTAATTGCTAACCAATAAAGTTCAAAATTTTTAAGAAGCGATTATTATTCTGAAATAATGTTTCAGTCAAAAAGCAGAATCCTTCCGAGCTTTGTACCATGTATTCAGTGCCTTCTACACCTTAAATAGCAAGGCCATATCCCGATTCAAGGAGGAGAAATTCAAGTGCTAGACATCCTAACACTCAATCAACATACTCATACTGAACCAGTTTGCCCAACAGAACGGCAATCATAACCATATTGATTTTTGCGAAACAGTGTAGGTTCTCAATCATCTTTAGTTTGCGCATTATCATTAGATCATTTGTAAAGAATCATTTCAAGAAGAGTTGAGAAATCTCGAATTCCTGTCAAACAATCAACCTGTAAAAACTTCAACACTAATAAGAATTTCTTTAAGTTTGTTTACAAGATTACATTCTATACAAGATTAGTCTAGGTGTTGTATTCGCTCATTCTCAGGTTGGAACAGTATAGGATTGCAATTAGATCCACGGTTGTCTGGCTAGGTGTTGTAAGATCAAGAGAGTACTCTAATCTATTCTTTTATTTGTACTGAATTGAATAACAAGGATAACTAAAGTGATTTTCTTTTTTAGCTCATCAAGCACGTTCTTTTTAATAAAAACCAAGAACGTATTGTCGTTTTCTAGTTTTCTAGTAACCAAGAACAATTTTGAGTATTCTCTTATGTTTTAACAAGGATTTTCCAAAGGTGCATTCCACATGACACAAGACACCTATATTGAATGCACACCGATTAGGTAAAAACTCCTAATTGACAGAAATAACACCTCGGAGAGGACGAAATGACCATAAAGATTAATCCCCAATGACACATACACCCAATTGGAAGACAAGTTGGTTAAAACGCTAATTGGACTAGAATAAGCCTAAGAGGAATGAAATGATCTAATGTTATCCATGACCAAGCACACCATCGGATGCCAGATTTGTGAACCCCTAATTAGCGACAACAATACCAGGCTAGGCCGGACGAAATGGACCTAAAGGTTAATCAAATGACAAAAAACGAAGACCTATTGGCATGCACAAGATTGGTTAAACCTTTAATTTGACTACGATAAATCTCCAGGAGGAAGAACATGACCAATGTTATCCTATCCCACAAACATGAACGTTATTGGTGCACAAGAATGTTAAAACCCTAATTTGGAAAAATAATTCAAGGCTCGCAGAGGACGTAATGACCTAATTTATCATTTACAGACCACACTTATTGGGATGCACAAGATTGGTTACAAACATTCCTAATTGGACAAATTAAAGCCGTGGAGAGGACAAAAATGACTTAAAGTTTCCAATGACAAAATGACTTACTTGTAAGCCGCAAAATTGGTAACTTAAATCCCTTAATTGGACTAGAACTAAGCCTCGGGGAACGATGAAATGCCCTAATGCTAATCCAATGACACAACACACCTATTGGAATGCAACAAGATTGGTTAAACCTAATTGGACTAGAATAAGCCTAGGGAGGGATGAAACATGAACTAAATTTTAATCACTGACCCAACAACACACTATTGGATACACAAGATAGTGTTTTAAACTCGTATTTGAGGCAGAGATATGGCCTAGCCAGAACGAAAATGACCTAAAAAATTAATTCAAATGACACAAGATGACTTATGATGCAATGATCGGTTAAAACACTAATTGGACCTAGAGTAAGCGGACGGAGAGGATAACAATTACAAATTTTTATAATCAAATGACCACAAAACACACATATGGTGGCACAGTTGTGGCGTAGAAAGCTCCCGTAATGTTGACTAGAATAATTTTAAGGACTAAGAAATGACCTAACTCTGTTAACCATTGATACAACGTCCTATTGGCATGGACAATTTTTAAAACCTCTAATATGGACTTAGAAGTCGCCTAAGGAGCGTCGAAAATGACCTACATGTTTATCCAAATCCACAACTGAACTTATTTGATGGCACACAGAAGATGGTATTAAAACCCTAAACTGGACAAGCAATAAGCTGTGGACGAAACCGAACCTAAATTTTTAACTCCAATGACCAGAATCGAACTTATTGGAAGTACAGATTGGTTTAAAAACACCCTATTGGACAAGAAAGACTAGGAGGGACGATGACCTAATGTTAATCCAATGACCAATACACCTTATTGGATGCAAAATTGCAGTTAGAAACCCTAATCAAATGGAATAAGCACTAGGCTAAGGAGGAATAATGATTAAAGTTAATCCAAATACACAAATGACACGCTATGGACATGCACAAGATTGGTTAAAACAACCCTACATAGACTAGGGTAAGTCTCTATGAAGAAGAGAACAAATGTATCCCAACCAAGTTAAACTCTTGATGTACAGATATGCGTTAAAATCCTAATGTGGTGTAACATAGGGAGGATTATGCCAATTTAATCAGAATCTCTAATTGGTGCACTAGATGACTTAAAACAGCTATTGTCTAGATATTAGGAGATGAAAATGATTAATGTTAAATCCAATGACACAACCATACCTATTGGATGCCACAAGATTGGTTAAACTTAATTGAACGTTGAATAAGGCCTACGCTGAGGCTGAAATAACCCAAAATTAATCCATGTGACAAACACCTGTGATCAGCAGATTGGTTAAAAACGTCTAATGCCGACCAAGGAATAAGCTGCGATAGGGCGAAAATGGACTAAAATTTAATCAATGACACAAATGAACTTATGTATAGCACAAAATTGGGTTAAAAACCACTAGATTGGACATGATAGACCTAGGGCAGGAAAGTATGGACTAAATGGTTAATCCAATACAAAATTCTAATTGGATGCACAAGATTTGGTAAAAACTATTGGACAAGAATAAGCTGGGAGAGGACGTAAATGACCTAAATTTATAATACAAAATGACCAACAACCTATTGGATGCACAAGATGTTAAAACACCTAACTGAAGGAATAAGCCTTAGGGATGAACTGAACTCTGAAGTTATCCAATGACACAATCAACTTATTGGATGCCAAGATTGGTTAAAAACCCTAATTGGACTAGATAAGACTAGAGGGAGAAAATGACTAAATGTTGAACTCAATGAACAATGAACTTATTGGATGCACAAGATTGGTTAAAACCCTATTTGACTTAGAATAACCTTAGAGGATGGAAAATGACCTAAATTGTTAATCCAATGACCCAAATGAAATATTGGATGCACTAGATTGGTTAAAAACCCAATTTTTGACTAGAATAAGCTTAAGCGAGGATGAAAATGACAAAATGTTATCCATGACACAAATAATACCTATTGTATGCACAAGGTTTAGTTAAAATACGTATGCTTAACGAATTAGCCTACAATAGACGAAAATTCGAAGCTAAATTCATATATTCCGATCGATGTAACAAAAGACTACCTATTGGATGGCACAAGATGTGGTAGATCAATCTATTTACATAAGATAAGCCTATGGACCGGACGAAATATGATTGAAAATGTTGAATCTCCAATGAACAAACTCACCCTATTGTGATGGACACACGAATTGATGTTATAAACGACCGTAATGCGGACTAGATAATTAGCCCCGGGGGCACGAAAATGACCATTATTATGCTTTCTCCAGAATGACACAAAGTGAACTTAATTGATGTCTGCAAAGAATTGTTAAAAAACCGTGTTGACTTTTGGTATAACGCTAGGAGGACGTAAGTGACCTAATGTAATCGATGACCACAACCACCTATTGGATGCCACAAGATTAGTTAAACCCCATAATTGGACATGAATAAGCCTAAGGGAGGAACGAAAAAATTAAAGTTAAATCCATGCACACAAAATGAACTTAATCTGGTGTCAGATATGTTTGAGAGAGAACTCCTAATTGGACTTGGACTAAATTCTGGTATGGATGAAGAAAATGACCATAAATGCTTAATACTACAATGACACAATTAAACTTTTGGAAGTACAGATTGGTTAAAAACCCTAATTCGCTACAAATAAATTGGGAGGATTAAAATGACCTAATTTAATCCAATGACACAAATGAACTTATTGGACACTAGATTGGTTAAAAACACTATTGTACTAAATAATCCTAGGGATGAATAACTTAATGTTATCCAATACACAAACTACTCGTATTCGGTTAAAACCAATTCGAACCAAGAATATAGCCTAGGAGAAAAAAATACCTATCGTTATACCATTAACACAAACAAATAATTGGATGCACAATGTTGGTTAAAAAATCCCTAGTTTAATTATTATGACCTCAAATAATCAGGCATATATCAGTCCTTTTAATCAAATTAAAGAATGTAATGCACAGCGGATATATAATGCGGCATCACACGATTCAGCAAATTAAAAGTAACAAGATGAGGATACGGAAGGCACCAAGATTTATCCTGGTTCAGTAATTGTCAACGACACCCTACATCCAGTCACTGACTAAGTCCAAACTGGGATTTCAGCTTTTCCATAGAAAAGAATTGGGAATTGTTTATCAGATTGTTCCAGTTCGTCAAAACTGATCTATCTCTCACAAATCTCTTTCCTATTGCTCACCCTTGATCCTTTTTGTAGTCAAATCAGCAAGACTCATCACAAAATCAAAGTACGGGCTCCTTCTTGATGAGCGCCTCTCAGCAGAAGATCATGCGCCCAGTTTCTAGCTGGATTTCTAGCAGTCGTTTTTCTTTACAAAAGGTATTTATTTTCAAAGAGACAGAATAAAAGAAGTCTCATCTTGAACAATGTGTCTCTCCAATCTGCGTTATCAAGAATGGTATGAGAACATGTCTTTTCTCTCAGTACTTTTTCAGCTCCTCTCAATGGATTATGGTACATCTTTTTGCTCTTTGAGTTGAAAAGCAGTCATCAGATAATGTTAACAAAAGTGTTGTTAGGAGTTTCTTCGAGTTTATGCAATGATATCAAAAGATTTTTTCTCGTGTGTTTGAACATGGTTTATTGAGAGTGCATATGAAAACAGTTTAAGTTAGTTTTGAAAAAAAACTAATCAATCATTTACCAGATCGATGTTCATTAAGTTATAAACAAGTCTAATCGAGTTGTGGTCCAATCGTTTATCGTTGGTCCTTGTATTTCATGACATCTTGAACTCTAAGCCACCATCGATTTATTCAATCGATTTATTATGATTCTTTAAACAAACTCTTTCCAGTATTAATTATGTTATAACGCTTTATATGCACTCGATTTTATAATCGAGTTGATCGCAGGTGATTTTGTATCCCAACCGTAAAAATACAACCAATCGATTACTTAATCGATTTATTAAGTCTAATTAATCGATTTCAAATACTCAGAATGTTCGATTTGCCCAAGCTCAAAGCTCACTGTGATTTCAAAAGGTTCTTTCCATCGATTTGCCAATCGATTGTATCAAGACAGTGACTTAGCTATTTTGAATGTTAATCGAAGTGCCAATCAATTGTTGTATAATTTGCCAGAAAATTCTTACCTGATGTTTAGTTCATCGAATTCTATCACTCGATTGCAACCAAATAACATGATATAAAATTCACACAACATAGATTGTCCAGTCTGATTTGTGTTTGTCCAGGTAAGTATTTGTATTTCAAAATATTATCTAAGGCATATCGATTGTTCCAAATCGATTACACCCTAGAAAATTAGGATTTCACTGTGACTTGATAATCGATTTGCCAGTCTGATTGGTTTCCAATCAGTTTTACTATTGTGATGTGTAGCAAATATTGACACAATCGATTAGCCTGTTAAACAGGGCTGCATTTTGCTTAGCAATTCTTCATTTATGTTGGTGCCAGTCGTAATGCTGCTAACTCGATATTATACCATCACAAACAATATGTTTTCCTTTACTCCTTGTTATGAATCGTTTACCCCTAAGATTTACTGCAGTACAATGATCATAATTTGTTGAATTTCTTGATGTTCCAAGCAATTTGTACTCAAGTGTGTACGTATTGAATTTGTTCCTTGAAATCTTTTGCTCAATTAAACATGTTTAATAGTTTATAATATGATGTTAGAACACTTGTATGTTTGTTAATTATGTCAAATTAGGATTCAATAGGACTATAGATCCACACCCTATTCGGCAAGTAATCATAGCACTAGGAGGCGAAAATGACCTACAAGTTACTCCTGAACAAATGACAGTTATTGATGCACAAGATTGGTTTAAAAACCTTAATTGGATTATGAATAAGCCTCATGATTATGAAACAACCTAAATGTTATATCCATATACAACACACTTTGGATGACAAGATTGGTTTAAAAATCTTAATTGACTAGATAGGCCTAGGGACGATGAAATGACCTAAATGTTACATCCAATCGACACACAATGAACTTATTGATGCGCAAGATTGGTAAAACTTCAATTGTACTAGAATAAGCGTTAGGAGGATTAAATGACCTAAATGTATCCAATGACATCAAACACCTAATTGGAATGCACAGATTAATTAAAAACCTCTAATAGGACTGAAAAACCCCTATGGGGATGAAAATGACCCTAAATGTTAATCCAATGGACCACAATGAATTCTTTAATGCACTATATTGTGTTAAATACACTTAATTGACCTAGTTAGCCATGGAGGCAAAAATACTTAATGTTATCACAAAGACACAAACTCACTAATTTGATGACAAGGTTCGGTTTAAACCCCTAATTGGACTAGAATAGCCTAGGATTGGCAAAAATGACCTAAAATGTTTATGCACATGACACTACTGAACCTTATTTGTGACACAAGCTTGTTTAAAAACCCTAACTGGACAGAATAAGCCCGGTGGGACGAAAACGACCTAAATTTTAAATCAAAT
>PGTU02004243.1:0-10688 GCA_002896215.2 Cicer echinospermum
GTTTTTAACCAAGAACTATGTAGCTTTGATTTCTCCATCGCACCGGGAGATACGTAGGAGCAAGATCACATTCTTGTCAAGCGCATAAATAAAAATTTCTTCTTTTGTCCTTTATTCGTTAAGTACATATTTATTTTAAAATCATATTTTAAAAATAGTAATAATTGTTATTCATATTTTATAATAAAGAAAAATAAATATACTTAAGTTAAAATTAATCTTGCACAATTAATTATAGGTAACCGTTCTTAACGGATGTCGTAGGGGGCTAATACCTTCCCTACGCATAATCGACTCCCGAACTCAAAATTTGGTTTCAAAGACCATTTTTTTTATTTTTAAGGGTTTCCCAATATCTTCCCTATTTTTAAAATAAATTTTGGTGGCGACTCCATTGAATTCGAGAAACACTCGAAATTTTAGGCCGCGACACAAATCAACCAAAATGCACAATCATATTTGTTAGACTATATGTTAATGCATGATTTTGGAATATCACCATCTTATAGAGCAAAAAGTCCCATCATTGGACAATGTCCAACTGTTGGACAAATGCTCTTCAGAGTTTCATGTTCAATACCCCATAGTTAAGTATTTTCCTGAATCACGTTGCATTTGCAATTAACTGTCATCACGTACTCGTGACTAGGTTTAGGCCACCAATGCATGTATGAATGTCATCACTTTAGTTAGTAACAAAATAGATCACTAAACCAGAGCGTCTAAAACCATTCAACCTTGTCCTAAACCAACCTGGTTTAGACACAAAGTCATCACCTTGAATAATCACCCGATACCAATCAAAATACACAAATTTTTTAATCTCATAATATCATTCATAAACATGTAATTCATATAACATATATTTTGAAGATAACACACAAATAAAACCAATACATAATATTACAGTACATTTATATCACATATAATTCAAATAGGAAAACAGATGGAGTGATGCCCTTACTGTTATGAGTGTCATTATTAAGGTTCCTAAGCAACGGTCTTTGCTCCAAAAACATTACACTCGAGGGGATAAATCACTAACTCCTTTAGAGATTTTCTTGAATTTCTTCATTTTCTCTCCTAAGCCTTTCTTTTTCTTTCTTTCTCGCAGAGGTTGTATATGAGTATTCAAATTGGGAATGAGAGGCATCAGTTTTTTTTCTTTCTATCACTAGAGTTGGGGGAACGTGTTTTTCAACCTAAACACATTAAGACCATAAATATTCACTCCCCAAATTAATATATTTTTGTTTTTAAGGTTTGTTTCCAAATTCATACTTTTTTCTTTTCTATTATTATTGTTATTATTAATAAGCATTTTTTTCATACCTTGAAAATATTCAGTCAATTTAACATCAATGTCATACCATTAATACTTTTCAATAATATTGACTCAAAATTAATATAATACACAACCATTAAATAATATATACCATAATATATATATACATAATTATTATTACTACTAATAAAGAAAAAATGAGGATCTTACATTCTATCCACCTAAAATAGTTTCGTCTTTCAAACTGGCACTAATAGAGAAAAATGTGGGTCTTACAGTTCACAACTATGAGAACTGGATGTAACCTACTTTGGGTGAACCAAAATATATTATTGTGTGATTCTCTTTCTCTTATCTCTATTTATTTCTTACTCACTAAGCATATATCACACAGGGAAATTTTATTTTAATTTCACTAATCAAGAACGTTATGCTTTTTGTTGTGTTTAAAATCAATATTGATCTTGAGTTAACTAATTTAAAAGCAGGAATTAATTTAAAAGAGGAAATCACAATTCAAACCCCCTTCCTTGTGATTGACATTGGCACTTCACATAGATAAAAAAATATGATCAATTTCATTTTATTTTTAGATCATTTAAATACTTCATCCATGATATGATAAAAAAAATATTATATTTAAATGATAAAATTATTCGTTGTGAGACAATTACTTACCATATTTTCCATTCGTTAGTTCGACAATAGTTCCAAATTTTTTAGTATGTTATTTATGTTCTGAAATTTTGAGTATACCGTCATTACTATCAATGTTGATCTATATTCACCTATATCTCTATTCATTTATTTGATATTGAATAGAATTATAATATGATAGAGATATGATATAAAATATTAAGTTTTTTTTTAATTATTTTTTATTTATATTTTATTTTCTAGTCGTTATTTTTATTTTAATAATCATTTAGTCTTTTTGCAAAATTATACAATTTCATTTATTTAAGGGTAAAACGAATATTTATAATGAAAAAATTTAAATGACGAAAACGATAAAAAAACATAAAGGATCAAAACAAATAAAAAAAGATAAATGGCAACCAAACTTGAATATTAAATAAAAGAAAAATGACGTTGAAATTGTATTTTAACAATGATATTATAATGATTTTATAATAGTTTTGTTTTCGTTGAGAGTCAGTTTTTAATACTCACTTTTGTGAGATGTAATATTTTGGTTTCACCATTAGGTGATGGATTTTGATTCCTAATGTACTGAAAAAAATTTGGTTGTACTCATTATTTATTGACATAATAAAGTTAACTTGTTTGGTTTGGACAATTTCATTAATTTATATCCTTACTTTGAAGTATTTTTCATATTACAATTTTGAAGTGTCTTACTTCCTTTATTCTATTATTATATTATTATTTATATTGGTTGTTGGAAGATAATTGTCTCAATATGAATTCCACAGAAAATTAATAATTAATTGATGACTTATTGTTTGTACGCTTAGTTCATCAAAACTCAAAATCATAATGAAAGTGTATAGGACGTGTATATCCTTTGATATACTTGACATAAGCTATAAAAGTCATATAAGATACAACTTTACTGTTCAAATAGTATGTGATCTTTACGACGTCAAAGACATTAAATTTAACTAAACGTTCTTAATAATTTGAGGACTAATTTAAATTTTGGCTAAATTAAGGACTAAAGTGACCATGCCTACACTTTTAAGAACAAAAATGATGGTTTATCTATTGTAATATCTTATCATATTTATTATCATGTTGATTATAACACTTATTAACATTTACCTTTATTTAATAACTCTAGCTACTATCTAATATTTACACGAGCGAATATTTTAATAATTAATCCATATATAACCTTTTGTTCACATTAAAGAATGAAATCTTTACCTATGGACAAAATAAAGTACTTAATAAAACATGTAACTAAAAAAACTGAATGTGTTTTTTTTCTTCTTCCAGTTCAACGGTCAAGCCACTTATTAGGGATTTTGCGAATGCGTGACAAAATAGGTATTAAAATATTTGTATTTACATTTATAGCAGTTCACTTTTATAAGTGATTATCCGGATTTATTATGAAAATTTGTATCTTAACTATTATATGATTTTTTTTAGATACCAAATAATAAGTATGTTGTTTTGCTTAGAAAAAGAAGAATAAGGTAATCAAGTGTAAGATAAGAGTTTCCCTTTCTTATTACTACTCCTCCGGCTTAAAAATTAACCTCATTTAAGATTTTTGTTTACATATGAAAAAATACAAAGATTAAAATGAAAAGAATAATCAATTTATTAAATTTCTTTGTTAATTATATTAATTTTTTTATTATTATATTTAAATTAATTTTAAATTTTTAAAAGGAATATATTATAATAAATTAGAATGGTAGACATTGAAAAAATTAAATTAAAAAAATAACAGTTCATTTTTTTTTTTATATAAAGTGACCCTAGCTCATTTGAAATGGAGTGATATTTAGTTTAGTTGTATTTTATTGTTTTATATTTTTCCACGAGGTGTACTTAATTGCATGGCATGGACTTTGGCAACAAGGTGGGCCTGCATAATAGTCTAAATTGTATTTTGACTTAATTGTAGTTTTAGTTATTCTATTATTATCAATTCATAGAAATGGTCTCTCTATTTTAAAATTCGACAGTATAAGCACCTTCTTCAGATTTTTGAACTAAAAAAATGCAGAGTTGACATATTTTTAATAACATAGCATACAATTCTATGATATAGAACTATCTAAATACATTAAGTATTCATATGTCATTAATTAAATTAAAAATATGAAGAAGAAAAATTCGAAGTTGAAAGCTAAGTTTTTATTGCGTTTTATTCCAATTTCATGGGTGTTAATCATTTTACATTATCGTATCATATGTCAGGTTCTTTAAAACATCTCACGTCGTCATTTTTTAGTTAAAAAATTAAAATGAGGGATCAAAACTGTCGACTTTTAAAATAGGAGAACCAATTTCGTAAATTAATAAAAATAGAGAGATTAAAATTGTATTAAAACTTGTATTTTTAATGTTTATGGTCTGATCATTGTTTAGATAAGGTCTGTGTTTTTTTATTTATTTTAATTATTTTCATTAAGTGACACATTGGTGGAGATTGTTAAGAATTACACCTTGAAGTTTGTAGCTGTTTCCTCCAACCCTCATCCTAGAATCCCTTCTATTCATCTATTTAATTAAGAGAATTAGTTTAAAATCATTTTAAAGTTAACATCAATCCTCTAATTCATCTTTTTTTTCTTGTTCATTATCTAAATAAGTGGTTTTACATATTATGTTTTCTTTCGTATTTTTTGCTGTAATTTCAACCACCTGAGTGTGATGCTTTTTGGATTTTCCCATCTTGGTGTGGTGCTTTTTCTTTTTGGTGCAGTGATTCGACTGATTCAGATTGACATACAAAATTTGATCCATGCAATTTCAATAATGACTTTGATATCGTCAACGTTACAGATCCGACAAATATTAAGCATTTTGGACACTTGAGTGTGTCATATTTTGTAATTTGTAGGCATGTTGTTTTTTACCTATTAACTTAGTTGCTGTCAGTATTGTTCGCATATTTAATATTTAGTTTTAGCAAATTTGAATTTGGTATTGCAATAGTGTATTTGCGCGGCCTAAAATTTCGCACTTTTCATCGAATTCAATGGAGTCGCCACCAAAATTTATTTTTAAATAGGGAAAATATGGAAACCTTAAAAATATAAAAAAAAATAAAAATGGTCTTTGAAACCAGATTTGAGTCTCAGAGTCGATTATGCGTAGGGAAGGTATTAGCACCCTACGACATCCGCTAAGAACCGCAGGTTACCTATAATATTGTGCACAAAATTATATCCACTTAACTATATTCATTTTTCTTTATTATAAATATGATATATAAAATTAATTTTTATAAATAATGTTTGAGAAAAAGCGCGTTTAAAGAGTAAAAAAGGCTTTTATTATTGTGCTTGAACAAAAGTGTGATCTTGCTCCTACGTATCTCCGGTGCGATGGAGAAATCAAAGTTCACGTAGTTCCTTGGTAAAAATGTGATCGCGTTTTGATTGCTTTTAAATACAATATTGTATTTTTGTTACTTAAAAAAGTAATTTTGACGAAACATAAAAAAACTTGTTTGATTGAATATTATTTTAAGCGAATATGAAGTTTTTAAGACGATCGATATGTACAACTCGTGTCTCAGAAACTCAAGGAGTAAAAAAAAGATGTCACATCTATTTTTTAATCCTTTTATGAATTTTTTTATTTTTAAATATGAGTTTTAAACCAATAAAATGTTTAACTTGTGTCTTAACAACTCCAAAATTAAATAAACACATCTAATTAATTAAATTTAAAAAAGTTTGATTTAAGATCTAATTATATTATAAAACAATTTTAGAGGCTACTAAATATATAATTTGTATATGTAACTCCGGGATTAAAAAATGTTATTTTTAGTAACTTTTAATATTTTTAATTTTTAATTGGTTTATAATTTATAATTTATTAATTTATTTATGAAGATTGAATTTAGAACACCAATTGTCACAACTTGTGTTCTAATAACTCAAGATTAAAAAGATGTTTGATTTAGATAATTATCTTAAAATATGATTTTAAGATGATCGAGTTGTACAACTCGTGTCTCAAACTCAAGAGTAAAAAAAACAGATGTCACATCTAGTTTAATACTCTTAAGAATTTATTATTAAAATAAAATTTCAAAGTAAAAAAATACAACTTAATTAATATCACAAAAAAAAATCGTCATAATAAAAAATAAAAAGAGATAAAAATATAATAATTATTTTTTATATTAGAAATTGATTAAATATTCAAGCATGTATATTTTTAAAATAAAAGGCAATGATCAAACTAAAAAAAAAAGTTAGACCATAAAAAACGTTAATGGGCTGCAAATAACCATGGCCCAATACCTTCAGAAAACTGATTTGTAAAACAAACCCTAAATTGAAACAAGGCATAGGCAAAAACCAGAGCGGCGGCTAGGGCAATGAAGGTCGGAGATCAAAAGTTTCAAAAGAGAAAAACAGAGCCATGTTTCCACGCGAACTTCATCATCAAGACCGTGAATAAGAACGGTGTTGGAATCAGGCCGCTGGATTAGGTCGTCGAGGAAGAAGGGGAGTCAGACGAACGGAGTGACCAGGAAACACGGTCGGCATTCCGGCGACGACAACGGCGTTCAAGGTTTGAGTTTTTGTAATCCTATTACTCTAACCATTTTATCTCAATCAAATAATAATAAACAATTTTCATCTTTTATTCATAACTCAAACTCAACAGATGATTAGAAAAATGAAAAATGATGAATAAACGAAAATACCTCTTAATCTTCTATTTGTTCCTCTTGTTCGTATGTTTGTAATAGTGGCAAAATTCAATCTCTTGTTCAGTGTACTTTTTTCTACAAATTTCTCTCTCCCAAAAAAGAAATCTACTCTTCCTATTTTATATAAATCGGAATTCTTTTTCCTATTTCAAAATTCTGAAAGCTGTTTGTAGTGTCTTTTTGTCATTCCTTCGTTTCAATTCAAATCTTCAAACCTATTTATAGACTAAAAGTAAATTAAAAGTGGTGAATTCTTCTGTTATTAGATAAAATCAGGTTCTAGATTTTGAGTGTTGGTTGCAAAATAACAAGATTTTGAGTGTAGACCCTTATAAAAGAAGTTATAACAAGGTAATACCTTTATTAGTATATCTCAATCAATTAACTGGTTTCTAATATGTTTGTAAAAGCTCTTGCACAAAGTCAAGCAGTTAAAATGATGTAGAATGGAAGATGAAGGTGAAATTGAGTGTTGCCAGGGTGGAATGGATTGGTGTATTGGGTACTGATGTGTTGTCATGCCAAATCAGAAACACTTTGAATTGTTTTTATTGTAATTCAATTTTTTATTTTATGTAAAATAAAGATGTTTAGATTTTTTATGATAATTGTAAAATATATTATTATTATTATCATTATTATTAAAATAAATTAACATTATTTATAGACAAATTGAGGTACTAACAGCCGCCCCCTATTAATTATCTTTTACGTGGTAAAAAATAATTAAATATAAAGACCTAAATTTTGTAAAAAAGTAATTTCGAATGTAGCAGAAAATAAAAAATAATTTGAATTGTAAAAAAATTGATGATTTAAAAAAACGAAAGCATGTAAAAGAAGTTGGTGATTGACAAAAATAAATAAAAATTAAAAAATGATCGTCTTCGGAGTGTTTACCGATGCGTTGATCGACATGAATAAAGTGATGATCGTCTTTGGATTGATTACCCGATGCGTAGATCGACATAAAATAAAGATGCGTAGATCGACATAAAATAAAATGATCGTCTTCGGATTGGTTACCGATGCGTTGATCGTCTTCGGGTTGCTTACCCGATGCATAGAT
Source organism: Cicer echinospermum (assembly GCA_002896215.2). NCBI lineage: Eukaryota > Viridiplantae > Streptophyta > Magnoliopsida > Fabales > Fabaceae > Cicer > Cicer echinospermum. The sequence goes on from PGTU02004243.1 coordinate 7,732, forward strand.
CGACATAAAATAAAGTGATGACCGTCTTCGGATTGGTTATCGATGCGTAGATCGACGTAAAATAAAGTGATGAATAAAGTGATGATCGTCTTCGGATTGATTACCGATGCGTAGAACATAAAATAAAGTGATCGTAATGATGATCGTCTTTGGGTTGGTTACCGATGCATTGATCGATTGATATAATAAAATGATGACTAAACCAAACATGAGTTTAAAATTTAGAATGTAAATAAAATGAGATAAATTTGCTCTATTTTTATTTTAAAAGGAAGCATGTATGTGGTAATGCAAAAGTGAATGAATAATGTGATACAAAAGTTGTTGAATATAAATAAAATATACACATAAGATATGCATGATTAACTCATTATACATTATATAAAGGAGTTGTTGAGTATATGTAAATATGAGTGAAGAGGCATAAATCATGTGTGAATATTTGAAAGAAAAATTGTATGATGCATGCAATGAGAATAATTCCTTTTTATTTATTTATTTTATTATCTTTAGTTTCCCCGATCCTTATGCGACTTTATACACTTATAGATTCAAAGGATCAACGACTTTGTGTAATCACTTTTTTCTGAGGTCAATCAAATGCGCATTATTAAAATGCTTACCCTTCATTTTTTATACACCCAATATCTCACGTTCCCGTGTATATATTTTCAGCATCAAAATATTTAAGATAATTTTTTTTTTATTTTCATATATTTCAAATCTCATATTTATTATCATAAAATAACATTTTTATAAACGTTAGAAAACAACAATGAGACTAATTGTTTAGAAATAGTGTAAAGCAACAATCGAACAATGATATTGGAAAATGTACATTCATTGCAATAAAACAATGAGACGGGGGTTAAATGTGGTGAGTGTGTTTAGCTTTAGTTGGAGAGACAACAACGCTAGTCATCTGTAATTTAGAACTTCTACGAATAATAACTGCCCCAACTTGAAGTGCTTGATTTATTTGTTATCCTAACTTTTGCATCGACCGCTCTTCCAAGTTTTTCGATCACTCGGGATGCTCATTTTTGCCTAGGTCGCTTTTTCAGGTTTTCAACCTAGCGAGCCCAATTTTCTATTTTTTTTTTAAGCATATATATTTCTTGACTGCATCTGAGTTTACTGGAAGTGGAAGCTCATCTCATCCATTTCTGCGAGTATTAGGCTCCCCCAGAGAAAGCTTTTTTCACACACATATGGTCTTCGTAGTTCGGCGTCCACTTTCCGAGAATCCTTTTTTATGGGCATATATTTCTTTAACACTAATTCTCCTCTCTGAAATTCTCGAGGACGGACTTTTTTCGTAGGCTTTTTGAGTCTTTTCTGATAAGCTGACCATGGACACAAAGCTATCATTCTTTTTTCTTCTATGAGATTCAATTGGTCCATATGTGATTGAACACACTCTACCTCTTCTAGTTTTGTTTCCATCAAGACTTTGATCGAGGGAATTTCAACTTCGATGGGAAGTACCGGCTTCATATACAACCAATGAGAAAGGAGTTGCCCTGTTGAGGTTACGAACAGAGGTTCTATAGCCATGTAACTGAAGGGGAGCATTTTCATGCAATCCTTATATGTCTCCACCATCTTCTGTACGATCTTCTTGATATCTTATTGTTGCTTTACAGCCAATTCATTCGGACGATATGGAGAAGAATTATGTGTGTGAATTTTGAAATTACTCACACAACTTTTCATCATTTGGTTATTCAGATAGTGCATTATCAGTGATTATTTATTGGCCATCATATCGATATAATTTCTTTGATGATTGGACACACGCATACTTCTATCGTCACAATTGGCATAAGAAGTCAGTTCAACCATTTTTGTTGAATATCAACTACTATTCTAGGATAAATCGATGTCCATTGAAGCTTTAGGCTGATGAGTCAATAAACATCCATTCCCACTTGAAAGAGCCATGGTTGATGTTAAAATTCAAAGAAGTGGGTGGTACATGTATTTTTGATCAGCATAGATTTGACATTTGTGATATTTCTTTAGTTGACTAAGCGTCAGATGTCCTGGTCAACAGTAGTAGCCAGCCTTACAGTTTTCTAGCCATTGTGTCATCTGCATGAGTCTTGAAAGAACCTTTCGTGAACCTTTGGATATATTTCTCTCGCTTCTGCTTTAATCACACATCTGGGAGAACCATATCATGATTTCTCTTATAAAAGCACATCAATTCAAGAAGAATTCTTGACAACTCCTTTAAAAAACCCTTTTGTCGTTTTCTGAAATACCCAATTGGATATTCCTTATTCTTAAATATGAGATTTTGATGTAAAAACCACGGTTTTCTCAAGACTCTTCTTCTATTGATAAGCAATAGCAGTTTTTCTCTTGTTGATTTTTGTTGATCGGCACTCTTGATTAGTGGTTATTTGAACAGTTGATGAAAGTGGCCAAGCGTCAGCTAACTGGTTTTCTTCTCGAGGGAATATGGCTGAAAAGTAATCTTCTTCAAGTTTCTGTCATTCTTTGACTTGGGTGTGACTACGGAATCAATTTAAGAATTCGCGTTTTCCCACTCTCCCTTTTTGTTTGATGATGACACAATGAGTCCCATATCACTAAATGAAATTTTACAACATTTGATTCAATAGCTGCTTTAATTGCCCATAAACATGCTGCATAATTCTGCAATATTGTTGGTACAATCAAAACACAACTGCCGTAAATGGGATGAACTGGTTCTCTGGAATCAAAATGGCTCCATTCCATGCCCTAAGCATTAAGGCACACAACAACTCACCTCATTTTTTTTAACAGATGATTCAATCCTTTCACTAAAGTCATTATGTCTTCTTTGGGGAATTACATTGCATTGATTATAATTTCTAACCGGTTCTTGGCTAAGTATCTGCTAATGCGCTCCTTTGATAGATTTTTGTGAACAATATCAATCGTATCTCTGATAACAACTTCTGCCA
>PGTU02004245.1:0-26761 GCA_002896215.2 Cicer echinospermum
TATCAGAGGATGAATGGAGAGCATATTGTTTCAAACGTTCTGACCCGGTTTGTCGTAAGTGATTAATTATTAGCATTTGTGTTATTATTATATTGTAGCGTATTTAATTTTTACACAATTGCTATTTTTTTTATATAGAATATTAGTAAGGCAAATCCGTGAACGGGCAAGCAATCCAAAACACCCATTACAAGAAATCACGTATGGGATATGCACGCCTTGATCAACAACTTGTAAGTAATTAAACATCCTTTTATATAATGAAGTATTTGTATTATAACTATAGTGTGTAACTAATTATGTATTATTTTGTTTATGATTTTAACGAATAGAGAAAAGACACCAAGCGATCAACCCTTGGGTCGTCATATCTTATGGAAGGTAAGCGCGTGTTAACAAAGACGGAGTGGTTGATTAATGAAAATGTCAAAAAAGTTGTTAGAACTTTGTGTAAGTATATTATCACTTTTAATATTTTTAATATTGTATTTTAAATGCATATTGAACTTATCTCTTTTTAATGTTACATGTATTTTAGGAAATTATTGAACAAAAGTTCTGAAAATCCGTGAGGGCAACAGGGATTACTGGACAGGGAACATTCTGGTAAAGGTTTAATGTCCCTGAGTATTCGTCGAGTTAGCGGGAAAGGATTTGGCGTAACTCCAAAAGCTATTTTCCTCAAGAGAAGCGCCAAAACCTTCCAACCGAGGAAGTATTAGAGACAGCTCAGATCCTATCAGAGCAAGTGCACTCTTGGTGAATACGAATAAAGAACAACAACTCCGGATCAACTCCAACCTAAAATACAAATGGAGAGTGAAACCGCGAGTTGCAACGTTGGTTTGAAAAGTATTCCCAAGGTAATTAATTACTTACTTGCTTATGTAATTACTTATGTATTAAACAAACTTATATATTAACCGTACTTATGTTTTAACTATTGATTTAGGGTGTCACTACATGTGTCCTATACTTGTCCTCGCCTACTCAACGGAAGGTGGGAAAAGGAATATTGTACAATACTTCGGGAGAAGTATTGCACAATATTCCGATCCCCGCGGGCCATGTCAAAGTATCGCCTACTGTTGCTTCGAACCAACTGCACCGTTGCCCATACCGGACAACGATGGAGATATGCAGTTCTTAAGCGACGCTATTGGTAGTTACGTGGCATGGCCCACAAACCTTGTTTGCCCTCGAAAAAAAGATTCCCAGAAAAAAAATCAGTTACATCTCCCGAAAAGGTTTGTCACATTTATTGCCTAAGGTTTATCATTTTTTCAGATTTCAATAAACTAACATTTTACCTCATTTTTGTAGGTCCAAATAAATAAACCACCCCTACAGCCAAAAAAGGCAGCAAACCTCAAAAATTTGAGGTTAATAGAGCTGCCAAATCACAAAGGCCGGAGGGTAATAAAGCTGCCAAACTTGCAGCAACAAAAAACTGGATCGGGGAAAATCGGTCGCTGCTGCTACTGCTCCTAATAAAAGTCAGCCACGCCTTGGTAAATACGGGGCATGTCTTGACATCCAAATAAAAAGGAACATGGGCAGCAGCAACGATTCGCCCATCGTACACATGAATAAAGATATATTTGGAGATGAGTATGTTGAATATCTCGAAAAGGAGCACATATGCGAACTTCTCGAACATAAGGAGCACATTGCTACTGTAATCAGCTTGTACATAAGGTAAAAAATACTTTTAATTGCATTTATTGGTAATTAATTAAATGTATTGGTAATTAATCTAGTTTAAAATTTTCATTGAAGGTTTTTGTACGAGAAGGTCGTGTGCACGAGGAAATTGTCAAATAAATACTCATTCTTGTATCCGCATAAGATGTCGATGTGGAAACTCGATCCAGACAATGTAAAGAAATACATCGTAGATATGTTTTTAGGAAATATAGAAAATGATAAATTGTTCTTGGCACCATATAATTCAGGGTACGTAATTTTATCTTTTTTAATTGATGAGAATTTAATTTATTAGTTGTGTATAAACAAAATTTTCTTAACCAATTTTTTGTTGTTGTAGGGCACATTGGGTGCTATTTGCAATCAATGCGCTCTCTGAAGTTATATACTATTTGGATCCCGTGCATGGCAATTACAACAATCACCCCGAAATAAAGACTATGCTCGACACGTAAGTAATATTCATTTATTTCTTACATATATATATATAATATATATATATATATATAATGTGTTTGTTCATGCTATAATAATCACATTTATTCATTCGATAGTACCTTAAAAGTTTGTCGAGCTCAAAGAGGTGCTACAGTGTCGAAGCAAAAGTCTAATAACATTACATGGATCCCAATAAAGTGCCCTCGTCAAACAAATAACATTGACTGTGGGTACTACGTATTGAGATTCATGAAGGAGATTGTTGAGAAAAATAAAACTATTATCCCAGAAACGGTACGGTATTTTCATTATATGATTTTCATATATAAATTATCTATATATTTGATACTAACTTAATATAATATGTTCAATTTTTATATTGCAGTAGTTTGACAATTCCAGTCCATCATATTCTGAGGAAGATCTGATGGAATTAAAGGAAGACTGATGTCAGTATGTGCTTGACATGCAAATTATTTGATTTTCTGGGAAATAGCTTGCTGCTGGGCAAGGGATCTGAATATTATATGGTAGCTAGTGCATATTATGTATATTCTGTTAGTTATTATATGTAAATGATCATAGGACACAATATATGAACATGCATATGGATCTGAATGTAGTTAATTAGGTTGTAAATTATAGAGTTACAGAGTTACATATATGTTAATTAAGTTACAGATATATATATATATATATATATTATATATATATATAAATATATATATATATATATATATATATATATATATATATATAATATATATATATATTATATTATATATGTATGTATGTATCTGAATGTAGTTAATTAGGTTGTAAATTATAGAGTTACAGAGTTACATATATGTTAATTAAGTTACAGAGTTCTGATTTCTGTTCTACTGATTGTGTGAACTGCTTATGGTATTAGAATATGTTTTGTTGTTGTGTGCACTGATTGTGAACTGATTTGGATCAAAATAATTTTGGATACAAAGATAAAAAGACAGCGCTTTCTAAAAAAATGCCATAAAAAGCTAAAAAGCGCTTTTCATTCAAATAATTAATTTACAGCGTTAAAAAAAAAACACATTTTACAGCGCTTTTTTTTAAAAAGCACTGTAAAATGTAGTTTGTAAAGCGCTATAATGGTGTACATTTTACAGCGCTTTCTTGAGAAAGCGCTGTAAATTGTACAACAAAAGCGCTGTAAAATGCAGACCCATAATTTCATATAATGGGTGTGCATTTTACAGCGCTTTCTAAAACAAGCGTTATAAATGCAGACCCATAATTTCATATAATGGGTGTGCGTTTTACAGCGCTTTCTCAAACAAGCGCTGTAAAATGCAGACCCATAATTTCATATAATGGGTGTGCATTTTACAGCGCTTTTGTTAAAAAAGCGCTCTAAAAGCAGACCCATAACTCATATAATGGGGTGCATTTTACAGCGCTTTTGTGAAAAAGCGCTGTAAAATGTGCATAACAAGCGCGCGTTATATTTACATGTTTTATAGCGCTTTTTTAAAAGCATTGTTGTATATTTTACAGCGCTCGCTTCCACAGCGCTTTGTTTTTTGAAAAAGCGCTGTAAATAGATTAAAAACAGTGCTGTAAAATGCAGTTTTTTCGCGTAGTGTAATTATGTCTCCTCTATAATATATTTGTATATAGGTTATATTCAACACGATCATGACAAGCAATTAATGGAGCTTTTCTTCTGGAACTGAAGTACTAGAGGCTTGTGCTTCACTATATTGGAAGTGTTTTTAATAATTGTTTGTATTGTTTAAGATTTAGTGTTTTTACTTGAATTATTTTTTAGTTTTCAAAGCTATGAGTTATAAAACTATTGTCATTATTTATAAAAAAATATCATGTTTTTGTATCGTGAAAGCTTAGTGTTTGTTTATGTTTTAATTTTAATTACTATCTCCATTTTTAATTATATATTTTTATTTTCTTTTCTACAAATATTAAGAATACTATCTCCATCCTTATTTATAAGTTTTCATTTTTTTTTTCTATGAATATTAAGAAAAGTAGGTATTGATTATAATGTGTCAATTTCTTATCTTGATGTTTATAAAATACCTTTTGTACATAAATATTTTAAATTTGATTTTTTTTCTATTTTTCAACATAAATAGTATTAATAAGGGATATGTTTGAAAATAAAATAAAATACATACACATTTTAATTAGAGATTTTACATGTAATAAAGTAAAAATAAAATACATACACCTATTACTTAGTACGTTGACAAATGCAAAATGCGTAAATTACTTATATTTTTATTTTACATAAAATTTGTAATATTTTTTTTTGGTGAGACACTAATGTTGTCTTTAAAAAATTATGGGTATGTTTCCAAGACCAATTAAAATTAGTCATCTAAACTCTATTAACTATATCAAACTTAAATTTTAAAACAAATGAATGGAATGTATGTGATTGATTTTCATTTGACTTGAATATCTTACCAACAATTTACTAGAATCAACCTAGAATTTTCATTTATTAGTTAAAACACACACTTGATTTTTTAGGGTTGTTGCGAATTCTCCCTTTCCTATCTCATATTATATTGCATTAATCCATTTCCAAGCCCCTTGTTACAAAACCAAAAATAAATAAATAAACAAAAACTTGAAAAAACAATACAACCCTTCCTCAATCCTCCATCACCAACACCAAACACATTTCATTTCTCCGTCACACCGGTTTTTAGAACAAGTTGTATAATTGAGAAGAAGAGAGAAGAAAATAGAATGTTTAGAAAATGGAATTGAGTAGTAATTGTCAAAACATAATCTAACCTTCTTAACTATTTCTAAATGTATTTTAACATCCCTAACTAACTACAAATCACTTTAATTACATTTAACATGCTCTCTAATTCAAAGTGATCCAATTGATGTTAATCCAAGATTGTTCCTCCCCTTTTGATAATTGATATTGCAATGCTCTAGCTGTATCTTGCCTTTCATCACTTGATCTCTTAGGAAATGAAACCTTGTTTATATGTGCATGCTCCTTCCATAAAAACTTGGATGTCTTGCTAGATCAATTGTTGATTTGATGTTTATCTTCAATTTTACCGCTTCATTAATTCTTTAGTCCCAATTTTGTGATTAATTCATCCAAACATATAGCTTGGAAAATTGCCATTGATGCATCCACATATTCACCTTCACATGTAGACAAGGCTACAATATTTTGCTTCTTCAAACACCATGAGATTGGTGAGTTATTGATCACGAACATAGAGCCCGTGGTACTCTTTCTATCATTCTTATCCCTACACCAATCTGCATTAGTAAAACCAACAAGTTCAGCTTCATCTCCATTCGAATTTGTGGGATACAAAAAGCCAAGCTCAATGGTTTCATTGATGTATCTAAAAATCCTTTTTGCTGCCATGTAGTGTGATGTCCTAGGCTTCTCTATGTATCTACTAATCAGCCTAATACTATATACAATATACGGCCTTGTGATACACAATTACATCAAGGATCCTACAATTTGCTTGAAGATTGTAGGGTCAATCATCTCCTTATTGCCCTCATTTGATAGTACCAACCCTGCTTCTACTGAGGTTCTAGTTCCATTGCAATCTAGCATTTTGAATATTTTCAATACATCATTTGCATACTTCTTTTGATGCATAAAAAATTCCATTTTTATATGACTATTTTAAAAGCGCTGTAAAATGTAGTTGTAAAGCGCTATAATGATGTACATTTTACAGCGCTTTCTTGAGAAAGCGCTGTAAATTGTACAACAAAAGCGCCGTAAAATGCAGACCCATAATTTCATATAATGGGTGCATTTTACAGCGCTTTCTCAAACAAGCGCTGTAAAATGCAGACCCATAATTTCATATAATGGGTGTGCATTTTAAAGCGCTTTCTCAAACAAGCGCTGTAAAATGCACACCCATAATTTCATATAATGGGTGTGCATTTTACAGCACTTTCTCAAACAAGCGCTTTAAAATGCAGACCCATAATTTCATATAATGGGTGTGCATTTTACAGCGCTTTTGTTAAAAAGCGCTCTAAAAGTAGACCCATAACTCATATAATGGGGTGCATTTTACAGCGCTTTTGTGAAAAAGCGCTGTAAAATGTGCATAACAAGCGCGCGTTATATTTACATGTTTTATAGCGCTTTTTTAAAAGCGCTGTTGTATCTTTTACAGCGCTTTGTTTTTTGAAAAAGCGCTGTAAATGGATTAAAAAAAGCGCCGTAAAATACAGTTTTTCGCGTAGTGTAGTTATGTCTCCTCTATAATATATTTGTATATTGGTTATATTCAACACGATCATTACAAGCAATTAATGGAGCTTTTCTTCTGGAACTGAAGTACTAGAGGCTTGTGCTTCACTATATTGTAAGTGTTTTTAATAATTGTTTGTGTTGTTTAAGATTTAGTGTTTTTACTTGAATTATTTTTTAGTTTTCAAAGCTATGAGTTATAAAATTATTGTCATTATTTATAAAAAAATATCATGTTTTTGTATAGTGAAAGCTTAGTGTTTGTTTATGTTTTAATTTTAATTACTATCTCCATTTTTAATTATATATTTTTATTTTCTTTTCTACAAATATTAAGAATACTATCTCCATCCTTATTTATAAGTTTTCATTTTTTTTCTATGAATATTAAGAAAAGTAGGTACTGATTATAATGTGTCAATTTCTTATGTTGATGTTTATAAAATACCTTTTGTACATAAATATTTTAAATTTGATTTTTTTTCTATTTTTCAACATAAATAGTATTAATAAGGGATATGTTTGAAAATAAAATAAAATACATACACCTTTTAATTAGAAATTTTACATGTAATAAAGTAAAAATAAAATACATACACCTATTACTTAGTACGTTGACAAATGCAAAATGCGTAAATTACTTATATTTTTATTTTACCTAAAATTTGTAATATTTTTTTTTGGTGAGACACTAATGTTGTCTTTAAAAAATTATGGGTATGTTTCCAAGACCAATTAAAATTAGTCATCTAAATTCTATTAACTATATCAAACTTAAATTTTAAAACAAATGAATGGAATGTATGTGATTGATTTTCATTTGACTTGAATATCTTACCAACAATTTACTAGAATCAACCTAGAATTTTCATTTATTAGTTAAAACACACACTTGATTTGTTAGGGTTGTTGCTAGAATTCTACCTTTCCTATCTCATATTATATTGCATTAATCCATTTCCAAGCCCCTTGTTACAAAACCAAAAATAAATAAATAAATAAAAACTTGAAAAAATAATACAACCCTTCCTCAATCCTCCATCACCAACACCAAACACATTTCATTTCTCCGTCACACCGGTTTTTAGAACAAGTTGTATAATTGAGAAGAAATGAAATTGAGAAGAAGAGAGAAGAAAATAGAATGTTCAGAAAATGGAATTGAGTAGTAATTGTCAAAATATAATCTAACCTTCTTAACTATTTCTAAATGTATTTTAACATCCATAACTAAATACAAATCACTTTAATTACATTTAACATGCTCTCTAATTCAAAGTGATCCAATTGATGTTAATCCAAGATTGTTCCTCACCTTTTGATCATTGATACTGCAATGCTCTAGCTGTATCTTGCCTTTCATCACTTGATCTCTTAGGAAATGAAACCTTGTTTATATGTGCATGCTCCTTCCATAAAAACTTGGATGTCTTGCTAGATCAATTGTTGATTTGATGTTTATCTTCAATTTTACTGCTTCATTAATTCTTTAGTCCCAATTCTGTGATTAATTCATCCAAACATATAGCTTGGCAAATTTCCATTGATGCATCCACATATTCAGCTTCACATGTAGACAAGGCTACAATATTTTGCTTCTTTAAACACCATGAGATTGGTGAGTTATTGATCACGAACATAGAGCCCGTGGTACTCTTTCTATCATTCTTATCCCTACACCAATCTGCATTAGTAAAACCAACAAGTTCAATTTCATCTCCATTCGAATTTGTGGGATACAACAAGCCAAGCTCAATGGTTTCATTGATGTATCTCAAAATCCTTTTTGCTGCCATGTATTGTGATGTCCTAGGCTTCTCTATGTATCTACTAATCAGCCTAATACTATATACAATATATGGCCTTGTGATACACAATTACATCAAGGATCCTACAATTTGCTTGAAGATTGTAGGGTCAATCATCTCCTTATTGCCTTCATTTGATAGTACCAACCCTGCTTCTACTGAGGTTCTAGTTCCATTCCAATCTAGCATTTTGAATATTTTCAATACATCATTTGCATACTTCTTTTGATGCATAAAAAATTCCATTTTTATGTGACTATTTTAAAAAATATAGGTATAATTTGAAAATTAAATGGTCTTTGGAAGTGTATTTTATGTGACTAATCGGAATTATGCTACGGCAGCGGCTTGGAATGTTGAGGAAATTAGGAAACACAACCAATTAGACTATCGTTTGGCACCGGTGGTCGATAACTGTTCCATAAAGGTTTCTCAGTTTTCGTTCAAATTTTAATATGTTGTTTTACGCATTTAGCTAGTCAATTAAACACAATTTTCTAGATTTTTAACAACATCAATTTCTCTTTAAAATACGCGACTTCTCTATTTGTAGAATCCGTTATTTTGCACTGTTCTCCTTCACCGTAAGTCCAATTTGATGCATAAAAAAATCCATTTTTTCTGGTTTCATACTTAATGCCAAGGAAATATGATAGCATGCCTAGATCAAACATCTCAAACTAATTCTCCATTCTAATCTTGAACTTCTGAATTTGTACTTCATCACTTCCAGTCACTAGCAAGTCGTCCAAATAAAGGCATATCAATAATACAGGTGATGTTGTTGCCTTTTTCACATACACTACATGATCATTCACACACTTTTCAAACTGCTACTCTATGATGAATCTATCAACACTCTTGTTTCGGGCCCTAGAGGCTTGCTTCAGGCTATATAGAGCTTTCTTTAGCTTGTACACACTATCTTCTTTGCCTATTTTCACATATCCTGGTGGGTGCTTTACATACACTTCTTCTTTAGTGTGCCACTGAGGAATGTTGATTTGACATCTAGCTGATGCATAGACCAACCTTTGTTACTGGTTATTGAGACTACCATCCTCACTGTTTCAATTCTAGCTACTAGGGAAAACACCTCATCATAGTCCAGTCCATGTTTCTGAAAAGAATCCATGGGCTACAAGTCTGGCCATGTACCTAACAACCTCTATATTGCTTTGAGCTCATCCTCCATTGCTAATCTCCATCTAGGATCACTTAATGCTTTTTCATCAATTACACGTTCTAATTCATCCAACATAGAAAAACGAATTAAATCTCCATCTGCCTTGATGACTGAGTCAGATGTTAATTCATATGGTTGCAATCTGACTGAAGGTTGTCTAGCTTTTTCGATCCTTCTCACAAACTCAGGAACTGGTTGGACTAATAGAGTTGGCTGGTATGTCTATGCTGGTTGCACTACTCGAGTTGGCTTCACTCATTTTCTAGTACGATCCTCTTGATTCATCCACCAATATGCCTCTTCTTATAACCACCTTGTTCTTATTTGGATCATACAATTTGTAAGCTCAAGTTGCATCATAACCCAACAACACCATTATTTCAGCCCTTTCATCAAGCTTCCTTCTATTTTAAGCTAGCACATGCCTGAAGCACAATGAGCCAAACACTCTCATATGATTCAGATCTAGCTTTCTTCCCATCCAAGCTTCTTCAGGTGTCATACTACCTAGTCTCTTGGTTGGACATCTATTCAAAATGTATATTGCTGTTGAAAATTCCTTTCCCCAACATTTGTGAGGCATTTTTTCTCTCTGCAATATATTTCTTGCCATATTAAGAATGGTTATCTTCCTCGTTTTTGCAGCTCCATTATATTGTGGTGTATATGGTGTAGTCACTTCATGAATTATTCCCTCTATGTCACATAATTCATGGAACTCGTGGAATTGATAATCACCACCTCCATATGTCCTAAGCACTTTAAGATTAGAGCAGCCTATGTCAAGATACCACTATTATGGGCAGTCATCATCTGATTTTGTTGTAACCATTAATAACACATCATCTAAACTTGTGTCCTCAGCTTCATCATCATCTCTTTGAACTTTCTTGGATCTACATTTGTAACACCCTAAATTTTATAATAAACTATTTTATTAATTGAATAAGATTTTAAATAATTAATTTGACGATTAAAATTAATTTAGAATATATGTTGATAAATTTTGTGACTAATTTTCGTTATATCGATGCTTTCTATGATGTGCTAGTTTTATATGTAACACCCAAAATTTGATAATAAACTATTTTATTAATTAAATAAAATTTTAGATAACTAATTTGGTTCTAAAATTGGTTTAGAATATATATTTATTATTTTTATGATTAATTTTCTTTATATGTGTATTTTCTATGATGTGTTAATCTTGTATATATTTGAATAAATGAGGGATATAAATATTAAATATTATATTTTATTATTTATATATTTTCCTTAAAACAATAGTTTTTTAGTGTAAATTTTTTAGAGAATAAGATTTAGACAATTTTACGTTTATATGTGAGTTTGTAATTAATGTGACATTTTCTTGTGCGTTTGATTAATATTAAATGTGCATTTAATTATATTTAATCAATTATAAATATATCTTATTTTAATTTTTATTTTACAAATAATTATTTTGAGATAGTAGTATTATCATGTTTGATTTTCTTTATTTTAATATACTTGTTATGAAATTGTGGTATATATTTATTATGATTTCGTAATTAATATTAAATATTGATGTTATATTGATTTATTTTTATTATTTTGACTATTATCTAACTACCCTAGTAATTTTACGTGACTATTTTAAAAAAAATATAGGTATAATTTTGAAAATTAAATGGTCTTTGGAAGTGTATTTTATGTGACTAATCGGAACGATGCTACAGCAGCGGCTTGGAAGGATGAGGAAATTAGGAAAAACATCAAATTAGACTAGCGTTTAGCATTGGTGGTCAATAACTGTTCCAGAAAAGTTACTCAGTTTTCGTTCAAATTTTAATATTTTATTTTACTCATTTAGCTAGTCAATTAATCACAATTTTCTAGATTTTTAGCAACCTCAATTTCTCTTTAAAATACCCGACTTCTCCGTTTGTAGAATTCGTTATTTTGCACTAATCTCCTTCACTTTAAGTCCGATTTGAGTGAAACCAACCCCAAAATGACCGTGTGAAAAGTGACTAAATTATCCACTAATTGGTTTTGTGATTTATGGTCATTTTCCATGATCAAATATCGAATTTAGTTTTTAGAGTATCTTCTCGTAATTTATTTTGACGTTTACCCATAAATTGTCGAGTTAAATCAATTGAAGGACAATTCTCCCCCTTGTTAATAATTCTCCCCATTGTCGAGTTAAATCAATTGAAGGACAATATAATTTATTTTGACGTTTACCCATAATGATTTAACAGCGGATAAATAATAATATGTTTCCAAGAAAATAAAAACTTTAATCTTTAATTTAGGATATCACGTTTCTCAAAAATAAAAGGAAAACTTTAACTTCTTTACTCCATAGTGCAATCTCAATAAGCTTGAATTAAGTATAATTACTTGATTTAATTCTAAAAACCTACTAGTACTTATATGGTTTTCATACAAAAGTCGTTATCACCTATCACAATATATGGTTTTCAAAATAAATAAGTAAAATACAAATTACAACCCTTATTCCCGGTATCACCCATCAGAGCGGGGTTCCTCCCAAACTTGAACTTCAAGACTTATTAACCTGTAACAACTGCGATTTCGCAAACGCAGGGCCAAGCCAGTCAAACACAAACAACGAAGGAGGTGAGTTTCAAAATCATGTTAATAGTATAATATAAGTAAGAAGAACACGCAACAATCATAATAGACCGTATCATAATCATATTACTATATATCAAAATATTTAAGTAAATAGTATCATATTATAACATCAAATTCACTCCAGTAAGATAATCATCTCATTATAATATGCATCAAATCATCTAAGAGTAATTATTATTACTTTTGAAACACATCAATCACCACAAAACAATCACAAGTAAATGCAATGCTATGCATGAGCTTAGACTCTACTTCACAATGTGGTACCATTCTAACTCTGAAGTACTTGGTTAGGAGGCTTGATACTATGCCACCATCCCGGTGGACGGACAATTCAAATTGGCCATGTCCTCATAGATCCCCTCAACTCAACCCGAGACACATATACGTGACAGTCGAGGTAAACGTGTGTTGCGTGGTAGCTCCCGACATTTGGAGTGCTACCTCCAAGTCACTTAGGAATTCCCCACCCGAATACC
Organism: Cicer echinospermum; assembly: GCA_002896215.2. NCBI lineage: Eukaryota > Viridiplantae > Streptophyta > Magnoliopsida > Fabales > Fabaceae > Cicer > Cicer echinospermum. The sequence continues at coordinate 12,532 of PGTU02004245.1, forward strand.
TCCAAGGTCTAACAATCTTGCCTTAAGGCTCGACAGCAGACCGCCACGATCAGGCTCATTCAGTTGTACTTCCCGGAATCACTAGGCTTGTCAGGCCCTACCTATATGATGACAAAATAATCTCCACTTCACAAATTCACAATATTTATTTTCTCCCCTCGTTGGTATATGATACTCCATTAATACCGTCATCTCAGACACAAATTGAAATCACAATATTCTCATCGCAATTTATAACATCACTATAATTAATCACACATCATCATCATCATCACATAAACTCGTCACAATTTATAGAATCACTATCATCAATAATACAACAACACATATATTCATCACAAATTTATCACATCACCATTATTAATCATACATTATCATCATTATATATAATTATCACAACACATCTATTTTTATTATAACATCATTTAAACTCATCTAATCAAACATATGCATAAAATTAATTCAACAACCAATATCACAATAATATCACACACCACGCATTAAATCAAATATCACAATAATATCAAATGCCACACATTTAACGAAATTAAATCAAATATCACAATAATATCAAATGTCACACATTTAACGAAATTAAATCAAATATCACAATAATATCAAATGCCACACATTCAAACAAATTAAATCAATCAACACCCTACAAATATTTCTATTCTATATTTTAATCTCACAATTTCCATATTTTCACATTAACTAATTTATCCCTCAAAGGGCTACTGCCATACGTAGCGAGCCCCGGATGAATCGTTGGGAAATACGGTTTTCCCGTTCATCTCACAATATATTACACTCATGAATTCAAACGCTCTATCACCCCTTACCTTAATTTGACGCTTTCACACACGACTACGATTCCACGAGCAAACATCCTTTGTTCATTGACTCGTTGTCTTTCAATCGATCTAACTCGTCAGTTTATGGGTAAACGTTAAAAATAAATTATGAGAACATCCTTTAAAAACTAAATTCGAAATTCGGTCAAGGAAACTTACCATAAATCAGAAAACAAATCAGTGGGTAAAATAGCAATTTTTCACACGGTCGTTTTGGCGTTGGTTTCACTCAAATCGGACTTACGGTGAAGGAGAACGGTTCAAACTAAGTAATTTAACAAGCGGAGAAGTCGGGGATTTTAGAGAGAAATTTGGATGGTTAAAAATCTGAAAAATTGTGTTTAATTGACTAACTAATTGAATGGAACCACATACTGAAATTTGGGTGAAAACAGAGAAAGTTTTCTGGAACAGTTATCGATCACCGGTGCCAAACGATATAGGCTTGTTGTTGGTTTCCCTTGGTTTTACTAGTGATGGCCGTAAGCTTCCTTCCTTGTTTTTTTTCTTTTATTTTATTAACATAATTAGGGTTAACATAAATGGGTCAAGTTCATTTGTCCCTTATTTAATTTATATTTTACTATTATTATTTTTATTTTGCTAAAACAAATTAATTGTTACTTAATCTCTTTTTTTTTTTTTAAATACTCTATCAAACATCATTAAATTTTTTAAAACATTACTAATATTTCATAATTAATATATGTTAAATTAGAGTAATTAAAATAATCAATATAAAAAAACATATTACTAATAATTAAAACTATCTTCCTCATATTACTAATAATCAAAATAATCTCTACAATTATACTTATTTTTCAAAATACTCACATCATGATATTAGAAAATAGTCAAAATCATAAAATAAATAAATATATACATCAATATTTTATATTAATTACTAAATCATAATAAATATATATAAAATCACAATGTCATAAAAAGCATATAAAAATAAAAGAAATCAAACACAAGATCAATTCTATCTCAAGATATTATTTATAAAAAAAATAACTAAAAATAGAAAGTAGTTATAAATAATTGAAATATAACTACGTGCATACTTAATATCAGTCAAACGCACACAAAAATATTACATTAATTGGGTACACGTATATACACGTAAAATTGCACAAAATCTTTTTCTTTAAACTATATATTACACTAAACTACTATTATTTTTCAAAAAAAATAGATCAAAGAGTAAAATATAATATTTATTATTTATATCGCTCACGTAATTTAATATTTATAAAACTAGTACATCATAGAAATCATGCCTATAAAGAAAATTAATCATAAAACTAATCAACATATATTATAAAATAATTTTAGCACCAAATTAATTATCTAAATTCCTATTTAATTAATATAATAGTTCATTATAAAATTTGGGGTGTTACAATTCTCCCCTTGTTAAAGAATTTCGTCCTCGAAATTTTCGGTGAGCGAACTAATATTTAACTTACTTCCCTCAAGATTCAAACTTAGTGTATAACTATATTTAACACATTCAATCTCCAATTAAGCACAACATGTAAAAAAATCAACTAACATTGCATGATAGATTAACATGACAAAATAAATCAATTAAACACATAACATTTATCATTCAATTATCAAATAAAATGTCTATCACATTTATCATTCAATTAATAAAATACGATAGAGTCACTCGCTGCAATTTACAAATAAAACATAACATATAGATTTTTTCAATAATAATGTAGTTCATTTAGTTTGGTTAAATGAAACACATTCCAAGTACGTTGTCAATTTCAAACTACAAACCAAATATTACTAGTTTTACTCCTTAAAATAGAGTCTAAATCCAATCACCACACATTCAACAAATTTAACTTAGATCTGACAAAGAGAGCAATTTTTAAAATAATAAAAACATCTAACAACTTAATAATATTATAATAGATTTACAATCAATTACTCTATAAAAACATAATTTGTATATAATCAAGGAGAAAGAAAAAAAAACTAATATAGAGATACTATTTCCTAATAACATATATTTAATAATTAAATTCATTCAATTGATATAGCAATGGACATTTTTTTTTAATTATTAAAAAAATTATTATTAAAAGTTACTTCTAACATAATAATGAGTTATCGTTGTCTCTTTTATTGACAATGAGTCATCGGGGTAGCTAGTCCCTCCTACTCATGTAGTCAACTACTTAAGTAACTATAACTGCAGTCATTCAATTTTTAATATGGGTAATTTAAAAGTATCGTTAACGTGGTTCAGGAGTGCGAAGGCGCGCCACAACTCCTACTCCTTACTTCAAGTTAAAAACTCACTTAATTACACATTGACAATAATTTATTGGTAATTTACAACTAGTTACAACAACAAGGAAATGACACTAGTATCAATATATAATCAATAATCCGATTGAAGAAATATAGAACTATTTCACTTTTAGATGCTCTTGACTACTCCAACTCTATACACCAATTCCCAACAATTAGAACACTTGAAATACGAACAATTTAATATTTACATAATCATATACACATTCAAATAACTAATCCAAAAATTAGCACCAAGATTTTACGTTCATCTCGTAACTCAAATGATGATTCAAAAAATGAAACATATTCTCATAGAGGTCTAACTGCTCCAAAATGATCACGATTAAATTTTCTTCTGAGTTAACTATCACTTAAAACTTACAACAAATGGAAGCATATATATAGATTTTCCAAGTAGAAGATAAGATAAATAATTATTTACTAGAAGATATAGTACATTACCAAACCAAATTGAATCAGTAGTGCAAAAAACCACTTCCAAGGTTACACATCATTCTAAAAATTAATTTCTAGACTTAAATTATTATTAAAAAAATATTACTAACCATTTAGCACCCAAAAATAATTAATTGAGAATTCCAAATTTTCTTTAAATTATTTTTCAATAATTCAAGTCTAAATAAAAACAACTTAGATAAATCACATTCTAAATACAATACAAATAAAATAAATCACGAATATTTTTAAAATCTATAAGATTTCTAAAAATTTATTCATATTTTAATCATCAAAAACACATTTTTAAATAGTTCATCACTGTAAAAATTATTATTTTCAACTTATAGTTTGAAATAAAATTTAAACTATATATATAGATATATAGGAAATTTTACAATTAATTAACACTTGCAAAATAGTTCCAATTTATTTTCTTATTTTATCAAACTTACAAAAAAAAAATTGTATATCTATATACATTAAAGTAGTACACAAAACATAAGATATATGATATTGATAATGAATTACACTAATTCATAAATCTACAAAATAGTAGCCTCCTCTCACACTAACTACTTAACCTGCTTATAGATACACTCTTCAGTTTTTATCAAGCCACAAAATTGGTCCAAAACATAACACACCATAAATTTTAAAGATTTTGGAGTTCTGTTCTAATCTTAAAAATTGAGTCTCAAATAAAAATTGTAATTTTATAATTAATAAAAAAAAATGGATAAAATAAATTTTAGTTTCTATACGCATACCAATCTACATGAGTCACTCTACACATATCAATCTACATGATGCACTCTACACATACCAATTTAATGCATACCATTTTGTTAGGTTAATTCATAATAAATAAATAAAATCTACCTGTAAAATAAGTCAATTATAGAATCCAAAATTTAGATAACTTTTCAAAAATAATTTCACTGTTTGAATTTTTTTTTTTTTTAAAACTTTGTTTTTTTTTCCTTCTTTTTACTTCTCTTTCTCAATTAATATACATTTTATCGTTAGTACTATTGTAAATCACTGGAAATTTCTTAAACTCTAAAACTCTAACATCGAGTCAAACTCTAATGAGTTCATAATATCATAATTAAAAAAAAATCAATCATTTCAAATAAATATCCCAATACCCTCACGATCCAATATTTACACCAGCCCCTAACCAACATAACAACAACTCTTTTTCAATTTTTCTAAAAACAAGACATAGTAAAATGCTGTAAATTTTAAGCTGTTTTTAAACATTAAATATAATCAGTAGCATATAATTATTGGTATTTTATATATCAACAAAAATTCAACTGAATTTAATTTCTTTAAAATAATCAAGAGTAACTCAAACAAAAGTTATTTTCATCATATAAAATAAGTAAACTTTAACTCCTTCAAAATATCATTTTTAAAAATTATAAGTTCTACCAAACTCTAATATTCAAGAATTACTATTGCTAGTAATATGAATTTTCATACTATCTAAATCATGACGAACATTGTAAATTGTTTTCAAAACCAATATCAAAACTCTACTCATCTAGATACAACCATCAACACTTTCAAGTGATTTAAAGTTAACATTCATGATTTAAAATCAATTTTTTCTTAACACAAGCCAACATAAAAATAAAAATATAATATTTTTTTTTAAATTAAAACTTTAAACATAAGAGACATATTTCCTATCTAACTCAAAGTTTAGGACGAAACATTTTTTTTTCTAAATTGAGTTTCACAAAATAATTTGGTAACTAGTAAAAGTCAATACTTAAATTTTTAAACATATAATTCATACGAAAATCAATGTTCAATCAATTAGTTATTAGATCAAACACTTTAAACAGATACATATCAAAACTAAATATTTTAAATTGATTAAGGGTGAAATATACAGATGGTCAATCAAAATTATTATTTCCAACTATTCATATAAAACAAGAGTGCAAAAATCATAGTTAGGTAGGCAAACAATAAGCAATAAGTAACTAACATAATCTTGTCAACAATTTAAATTAACTCAAATCTTAACAAGTAATTTTATGTTTTATTTACTCACTTAAGTAGGAATTTAGGATCCATAACACAATCAGAGTAAGCAATTAATAAACAGTTAATTAGTAATCTCGAAAATATGTATAATAATACAAAAGCATATAACCATTAACACAATTATATAACGAGGGTAAAAAAAATCATGACATCGAAAAATATTAATACACAAGAAAACACAATTGACACGACTAACATTTGACTCAGATTGAATCGACACTCAACCCACTCGGCCTGAATGGACAGACCTGCTCTGATACCACTAATGTGACACCCTAAATCCCAAAATAATATATATAATAATTTATATCATATTTCTATAAAATTTGCAGCGGATAAATAATAATATGTTTCCAAGAAAATAAAAACTTTAATCTTTAATTTAGGATATCACGTTTCTCAAAAATAAAAGGAAAACTTTAACTTCTTTACTCCATAGTGCAATCTCAATAAGCTTGAATTAAGTATAATTACTTGATTTAATTCTAAAAACCTACTAGTACTTATATGGTTTTCATACAAAAGTCGTTATCACCTATCACAATATATGGTTTTCAAAATAAATAAGTAAAATACAAATTACAACCCTTATTCCCGGTATCACCCATCAGAGCGGGGTTCCTCCCAAACTTGAACTTCAAGACTTATTAACCTGTAACAACTGCGATTCGCAAACGCAGGGCCAAGCCAGTCAAACACAAACAACGAAGGAGGTGAGTTTCAAAATCATGTTAATAGTATAATATAAGTAAGAAGAACACGCAACAATCATAATAGACCGTATCATAATCATATTACTATATATCAAAATATTTAAGTAAATAGTATCATATTATAACATCAAATTCACTCCAGTAAGATAATCATCTCATTATAATATGCATCAAATCATCTAAGAGTAATTATTATTACTTTTGAAACACATCAATCACCACAAAACAATCACAAGTAAATGCAATGATATGCATGAGCTTAGACTCTACTTCACAATGTGGTACCATTCTAACTCTGAAGTACTTGGTTAGGAGGCTTGATACTATGCCACCATCCCGGTGGACGGACAATTCAAATTGGCCATGTCCTCATAGATCCCCTCAACTCAACCCGAGACACATATACGTGACAGTCGAGGTAAACGTGTGTTGCGTGGTAGCTCCCGACATTTGGAGTGCTACCTCCAAGTCACTTAGGAATTCCCACCCGAATACCTCCAAGGTCTAACAATCTTGCCTTAAGGCTCGACAGCAGACCGCCACGATCAGGCTCATTCAGTTGTACTTCCCCGGAATCACTAGGCTTGTCAGGCCCTACCTATATGATGACAAAATAATCTCCACTTCACAAATTCACAATATTTATTTTCTCCCCTCGTTGGTATATGATACTCCATTAATACCGTCATCTCAGACACAAATTGAAATCACAATATTCTCATCGCAATTTATAACATCACTATAATTAATCACACATCATCATCATCATCACATAAACTCGTCACAATTTATAGAATCACTATCATCAATCATACAACAACACATATATTCATCACAAATTTATCACATCACCATTATTAATCATACATTATCATCATTATATATAATTATCACAACACATCTATTTTTATATAACATCATTTAAACTCATCTAATCAACATATGCATAAAATTAATTCAACAACCAATATCACAATAATATCACACACCACGCATTAAATCAAATATCACAATAATATCAAATGCCACACATTTAACGAAATTAAATCAAATATCACAATAATATCAAATGTCACACATTTAACGAAATTAAATCAAATATCACAATAATATCAAATGCCACACATTCAAACAAATTAAATCAATCAACACCCTACAAATATTTCTATTCTATATTTTAATCTCACAATTTCCATATTTTCACATTAACTAATTTATCCCTCAAAGGGCTACTGCCATACGTAGCGAGCCCCGGATGAATCGTTGGGAAATACGGTTTTCCCGTTCATCTCACAATATATTACACTCATGAATTCAAACGCTCTATCACCCCTTACCTTAATTTGACGCTTTCACACACGACTACGATTCCACGAGCAAACATCCCTTGTTCATTGACTCTTGTCTTTTCAATCGATCTAACTCGTCAGTTTATGGGTAAACGTTAAAAATAAATTATGAGAACATCCTTTAAAAACTAAATTCGAAATTCGGTCAAGGAAACTTACCATAAATCAGAAAACAAATCAGTGGGTAAAATAGCAATTTTTCACACGGTCGTTTTGGCGTTGGTTTCACTCAAATCGGACTTACGGTGAAGGAGAACGGTTCAAACTAAGTAATTTAACAAGCGGAGAAGTCGGGGATTTTAGAGAGAAATTTGGATGGTTAAAAATCTGAAAAATTGTGTTTAATTGACTAACTAATTGAATGGAACCACATACTGAAATTTGGGTGAAAACAGAGAAAGTTTCTGGAACAGTTATCGATCACCGGTGCCAAACGATATAGGCTTGTTGTTGGTTTCCCTTGGTTTTACTAGTGATGGCCGTAAGCTTCCTTCCTTGTTTTTTTTTTTTATTTTATAACATAATTAGGTTAACATAAATGGGTCAAGTTCATTTGTCCCTTATTTAATTTATATTTTACTATTATTATTTTTATTTTGCTAAAACAAATTAATTGTTACTTAATCTCTTTTTTTTTTTTTTAAATACTCTATCAAAACATCATTAAATTTTTTAAAACATTACTAATATTCATAATTAATATATGTTAAATTAGAGTAATTAAAATAATCAATATAAAAAAACATATTACTAATAATTAAAACTATCTTCCTATATTACTAATAATCAAAATAATCTCTACAATTATACTTATTTTTCAAAATACTCACATCATGATATTAGAAAATAGTCAAAATCATAAAATAATAAATATAACATCAATATTTATATTAATTACTAAATCATAATAAATATATATAAATCACAATGTCATAAAAGCATATAAAAATAAAATAAATCAAACACAAGATCAATTCTATCTCAAGATATTATTTATAAAAAAAATAACTAAAAATAGAAAGTAGTTATAAATAATTGAAATATAACTACGTGCATACTTAATATCAGTCAAACGCACACAAAAAATATTACATTAATTGGGTACACGTATATACACGTAAAATTGCACAAAATCTTTTTCTTTAAACTATATATTACACTAAACTACTATTATTTTTCAAAAAAATAGATCAAAGAGTAAAATATAATATTTATTATTTATATCGCTCACGTAATTTAATATTTATAAAACTAGTACATCATAGAAATCATGCCTATAAAGAAAATTAATCATAAAACTAATCAACATATATTATAAAATAATTTTAGCACCAAATTAATTATCTAAATTCCTATTTAATTAATAAAATATTCATTATAAATTTGGGGTGTTAGAAATATAATCCAACCATATCATGAACTTGTTGAGGTGATCAATCTGGGGATGAAAATGATAGAAAGAATTAAAATTGGTATGTCTATGAAAGAAAGTGAACTAGAAAAGTTGATTAAACTTTTATTTGACTATGTACACGTCTTTGCATGGTCATTTCAGGATATGCCTGGACTATATACTAACATAGTTGAACACAAGCTACCGCTCAAGCTTGAATGTGTTCCAATTAAACAAAGTTTGAGGAGGATGAGACATGATATGTCACTTAAAATTAGAGAAGATGTGAAGAAGCAATTTGATGTTGGTTTCTTAGCAATGGAAAAATATCCTCAATGGGTGGCTAATATTGTCCCACTTCCAAAGAAGGATAGAAAGGTTCAAATGTGTGTTTGATTATTGGGATTTAAATAAAGCTAGTCCTAAAGATGATTTTCCTCTACCTCATATTGATGTCCTAATGGATAGCACAGATCAACATTCTTTTTTCATCTTCGTGATGGTTTCTCAAGATACAATTAAATCAAGATGGATCTAGAGGATATGGAAAAAAACTACATTAATCACACAGTCGGGAATTTTCTTTTATAAAGTGATGTCATTTAGATTGAAGAATGTTGGGGAAACCTATCAAGAGCAATGGTAACTTTTTTCATGACATACTGCATAAAGAGATAGAGGTTTATGTGGACGATATGATTGCAAAGTCTCGAACCAAAGAAGATATGTTGTTAACCTTCAATAGTTGTTTGTGTGACTAAGGAAGTTCAGACTCCATTTAAACCCTGCTAAGTGCACCTTTGGTGTAAAATCAAGCAAGTTACTTAGGTTTATATTAGTCAAAAAGGGATAGAAGTGGACCCAGATAAAGTAAGAGCAATACAAGAAATGTTGGCTCACGTACGGGAAAAGAAATTTGTGGCTTTTGGGTAGATTAAATTACATTGCCAGGTTCATATTGCATCTCAGTGCTACATGCGAGCCGATTTTCAATTTGTTGCGAAAATACCAAAAGGTTGAATGGAATGAGAATTGCAAAAAGCTTTCGAAAGATAAAACAGTACCTGTCAAAACCTCCAATCTTATTGCCTCTTATCCCTGGGAAACCGCTTATTATGTACTTAACAGTACTTGACGAGTCAATGGGTTTGTGTATTGGGCAACATGACAAATCTAGTAGAAAAGAACGTGTTATTTATTATTTGAGCAAAAGTTCACGCAGTTGTGAAATAAGATATTCACTACTGAACGAACATGTTGCGCATTAGCATGGACTGCTCGTCGGTTGAAGCAATACATGTTATGTCACACAACTTGGTCGGTGTCTAAAATGGACCAAATTAAATACATCTTTGAGAAACCTGCTTTTACTGGAAGGATTTCCCGTTGTAGATGTTATTTGAATACAATTTGTTATATGTTACATAAAAACCATCAAATGAAGCGCATTATCAGAGTACTTGGTCCACAACCAGTAGAAGATTATCAATCAATGCAATGTGAATTCCCCGATGAAGGCATAATTACTTTATTTGAAGAGGCCGAATCATCTGATAAATAAAAATGGACATTGGTGTTTGATTGTGCTTCTAACGCGTTAGGGATGGAGTTGGGGCCATTTTGATTTCCCAAGAGAACCAGTTCACTTCATTTATGGCTAGGTTGTGTTTGATTACACAAACAATATTGCAGAATATGAGACATGTGTTATGGCATTAAAGCAACTATTAATCAAAGGTAAAATTTCTTGAGGTATATGGAGACTCATTGTTGATCATCCACCAGACACAAAAGAGAGTGGAAACGTGAGATTCCAAATTGATTTCATATCACACCCATATTAAAGAATTAACAGAAACTTTGAGAAATTACTTTTCACCATATCCCTCGAGAAGAAAACAATTAGTTGACACCCTTGGTCACATTGTCGTCAATGTTCAATGCAATGTGAATTCCCCGATGAAGGCATAATTACTTTATTTGAAGAGACTGAATCATCTGATAAATAAAAATGGACGTTGGTGTTTGATTGTGCTTCTAACGCGTTAGGGCATGGAGTTGGGGCCATTTTGATATCAAATCATATGTTAAGAATAAGGAATATCCATTGGATATTTTAGATAACGACAAAAGGGTTTAAAGGAGTTTTTTAATGAACTTCTTCTTAAATGGTTATGTGCTTTTATATGAGAAATCATGATATGATTCTCCTTAGATATGTTGATAAATCGGAAGCGGAGAAAATCATTCAAGAGGTTCGTGAAGGTTCTTTTGAAACTCATGCAAATGGACACGCAATGCAAGGAAAATCTTAAGGGTTTGCTACTATTGGCAAGGAAAATCTTAGTAGTTATTGATTATTTCACAAAATGGGTTGCAGTCGCTTCTTACGCCAATGTGACAAGGAACATGGTGGTTAGATTCATCAAAAGAGAATTGATTTGTCGATATGGCTTGCCAAATAAGATTATCATTGATAACACGACCGATTTGAATAACAAAATGATGAAATAATTGTGTGATAGTTTCAAAATTCAGCACCATAATTCTTCTCCATATTGTTCGAAAATGAATGGAGCTGTAGAAGCAGCAAATAAGAATATCAAGACAATCATACAAAATATGGTAGAGACATATAAGGATTGACGTGAAATGCTACATTTTGCATTACATGGTTATAGAACTTTTGTTCACACCTCAACGGGGACAATCCTTTTTCTCATTGGTTTATGGAATGGAAGCGGTGCTTCCCATTGAAGTTGAAATCCCCTCGATTGAGTCATGATGGAAACAAAGCTAGAAGAAGCATAGTGGGTTCAGTCAAGATTTGACCAATTGAATGTAATGAATTTACATTGTCAAATCTTGTCATTCGATGCTATATATTACCTTGTTTTTAAACTATTTCAGTCTAATGACTGTTTGTTCTAGCATTTAAAAAATGATATTTTATGAATATAAATTTTGGAATTTGAAATATGTGTAAATAAAAAAAAATTAATTATTTTAACATTTGAAAATATATACATGAAAACTCGATGGATTCTTAACTTATATAAGGGTGTCAAAAAAAAAAGGATAAAGGTAATCATTTTAGACAATGCCCTTTGTTTCTTCTCTAAAAAAGGAGTCACGCGAGATATACTAGAGTCATCATGCAAAAACGGTTGTTATCTCCGTTCATCCATTGAATCTTGTGGACGTAGAAGATTATAGGGATCGAAAAATTAAAGAAATGAACAAGAACTTATCTATAGACATAAATCATGCATCATACATTCATAACTTACTTATGCTCACATGAACCATTTAACCACGTACCTTATTTTTATACTAAATTTATACTCAACAACTTTGCATAGCGCATAACATGCATGAATCATTCATATCTTATTTTTATATTAAACAACTTTCCATAGAGCATAACTCATTCATATCTTATAAAATATGTCTCTCTCTTTGTTTACCTTCTTAAACTAGGCCTACATGCTTGTGGTATGCACCTTCATTACTTTAGATCAACGCATTGGTAACCAATCCGAAGAAGATCATTTCAATTATTGTCAATCTACTCATCGGTAACCAATCCGAAGATGATCATTTACTTTCTTGTCAATCTACGTATCAATACCAATCTAAAGACGGACATTTACTTTCTCGTCAATCTACGCATCGGTAATCAATCCGAAGACGATCATTTACTTTCTCGTCAATCTACGTATCAGTAATCAATCTGAAGACAATCATTTACATTCCTATCGATCTACGCATTGGTAACCAATTCGAAGAAGATCATTTTTTTTTAATTTTTTTATTTTATTCTTGTCGATCTACACATCAATGCTCAATCTGAAGATGATCATTTATATTTTTTGTCGATCTACGCATCGATAATCAATCCGAAGACGATCATTTTTATTATGTTAATCTACACATCAGTAACAATCTGGAGACTACCATTCTTCATCTTTGTCAAACATGTTTTTATTTTTCCAGCCAACTTGTCTTCATTTTATTTTTTATTTTTCTGATATTTCACTCTTTTATTATGTGTATTCTTTCATTTAATTTGCGCATCCCTATTACCCCGCCAGTTCCTTTCATGATTTATTTGTTAGCGTTGTTAATTGTATCATTTATGCATTCAAAATAAAAAATATGATGTTTAATATTTACTACAAAACAATACAAAATTCAGAAGTTGGTTTTATTTAATGAATACAAAAGTTCATCATTTCAGCCTATAAATTTGAGCCTATAAAGTAAGGGCAAAAAATAAAAAAAAGCGGAGAGATTTTGGGGCAGTTTTGAGTATCGAAAAAAAAAAAGAGAGAAACGGAGGTATCACCATTATTCCAACTTCCACAGCACACCACTGCACCACCGTCTCTGTCTTTACCGATATTTGAATAGACATTTATTTTCTCATTCTCTTCGGGTTTGATATGCTTTTTGAACTTTATATTATTAGATTGGAAACTAAAATTTGAAACTAAGTTGATTTATTTGAAAGATGAAATTTTGTTTGTCCATCTATATGGAAGGTGTTTTGGTTGAGATCATTTGTACTGTGTTGCAAAGCTTAAAATTTGTTTTGTTTTCTACCATATTTGATTTAAACGTTTTACTTTGTGCCATGCTCTGCTTTTTCCATCTGTTTCTTTGAAAGATTGTTTGCTTGTGCCAGCCAACTTGTTTGGACGTTGCTTCTGCCAGCCTATTTGGATGTGTTGGCTTGTGTCAGGTTGTTTATATGTGATGTGGGCTTGCTATGTTAACTAGTAATTATGTCATATTAATAACTATAATTCTATTTAGTATAAATAATGATGGATATAATTAAATAGCAATAAACATCATTTATTTTATTTATGAATGATATTAATCGATTTTTTTATATCTTTGGGAGGTATATTTAATATTAAAATGAGTTTTGTTTTCCATCACTTGTTCAATTAAAAAGTGTTTCTGAAAGAGCTCACATTTGTATATAGTATTTTTTTCCTATAATTAAAATGTGTTTTTATTTATTTAATAGATCACAGTACAAGTCCATATATTTTTTTTTTACCATTTATTTTATTT
>PGTU02004247.1:0-12204 GCA_002896215.2 Cicer echinospermum
TATTTTCATATATCGTTCTATCGGATACATCTATCTCATATAAGTTGGGTGATGACTCTTCATCATATGCATATTTTCCCACTATTTTAGTCTTATTGATCCTCAACTACTAGTTAAATTAAGGATTTATTTGATATATTTTGTTGATTTTTGTTCCTTGAGTTAAATTAAATGTTTTATGTTTTATTTTAGTGATTAAGTAGGAATTTTTCGTAATTTTACATTGCGTTGCGTTTTGGTGCAGTGCTGAATTTTGGTGAGAAATCAACATGACACATGTAGAGTATTTCAGCCATATCTGGTGTTGTAGATGTCCAATTGGAGTCAAACCAAATGCAAATGAAAGCTAGGATCCATAGCTACAACTTTCATGACGACACCGGAACCAAATTCAGACTCGAAAGAGGAGAAAAATGCAATATACGCCAGATAGCAGATGCTGAGCGCTGGAGCGCGCCCAAGCGCAAGTCAAGCGCATTTCTCAGCATTCGCCACTGCTGAAACGCGCCCAAGCGCATCCAAGCGCGCCTGGGGCGCGACACCCGCACCAGCAACCATAAAAACAGAGATTTTTACTGTTTTTTGGATCTTTTTGACTCTTGGGAACTTGGGAGACTTGTGCCCTAGCATAGAAACTCGAAGACGGCCGTTTCTAACATCATTGGAGCAGTTTTATCAAGAATCATTCATGAATCATTCTTGTAATTCTTCTTTAATCCTTATCTTTTTTATCTCTGTCATGAGTAACTAAACCCTCTTTGTTAGGGATGAGTGTAACAAGATGAAACCCTTATTTTTATGATTTGATTTCTAGTTATATGAATGAGTTTATTGAATTATTTTTCTCATCTCTGTGCTTAATGCTTTTTATTGCTTGATCAACATTAAAATGTCCTACGATTTATATTTTGAAACGGAAGTGGACTTTACAAATGCTTGAGATGAGAAATTCATGAATTTGCAGTCTAGACATAGGTGCAGGTCATGAAACCAATTAAATTAGTTGCAAAACAATAATTTACAAGAGAATTTCTATACGGTAATGCTTAATTCTAATCTTAAATCTACTAAGGAATTAGGGGTTACTTTGGAATTAAAGGTTATGTCACTAAGACATTAGGGCAAGAATAATAAAGAGAATTCGGTAATAATTCAATAAAGGATTTCAATAACTAGGATCAAATTAGACACCAAGGTTGGATTCGAAGTGAAACTCATCCCTGACATTTTTCTCATTATAAAAGATCAATTTTATTATTGTTGTTAATTTCAAACATTATTTCAATCAACTTGAGAACCTTTTTGTTCAATTCTAGTAATCAAATATAATTCAATAGTAAAACGCAATCTTTGAGTTCGACACTCGGTATTACCGTTTTAATATTACTTGCAACGATTCAGTACACTTGCTGAAACGCTATCAAGTTTTTGGCGCCATTGCCGGGGATTGCCAATTCACTATTGAATTTAGTTTATTTACTGAATTGAAATTTTTTGCTCTGCAATAAAATTTCTTCTTTTATTTTAATTCAAAAAAAAATATTTGCTTCAAAATTGCTTGTTTTTACTTAATTATTTATTTTTCTTTATTTTAAACTCTTCATTACTCACAATCTGTCTAACCTTGTATGCGAGGCCAGTCCTCAGCTGAACTTATCTTTGATCCAGAAATTGAAAAAACTGCGAAAGCACACAGAAAGGCAGCTCGAGAAAGAAGACAAAGGGAAAGACAGTTAGTTGTGGAAGAAGAGGTTTTGGGTGATTGTGTCATATTTACTGAAATGGCTGACCCACCACCACCAGAACGTACTCTCGGAGAATATGGGAATCGAATTAGAAATCATGCTCGATTACCCATTCATCACCAACCGGTTACAGTTAATAAGTTTGAAATAAGTCCTGCCCTATACCGAGAGTTGAGGGAAATTCATTTTGCCGGTAGACATAACGAAGACGCTAATAGACACCTCACAAATTTCTTTGAGTTATGTGAAACAATGAAGGTGGATGGTTTATCTGAGGAAACCAAGAAATTGAAGCTATTTACATTCTCTTTGATAGATGATGCTAAGGAGTGGTTTCTTTCATTCCCCGCCGACAGCATCACCACATGGGATGACCTTGAGGATAAGTTCTTGGAACAATATTTCCCTCCAGCCATGTTCGTTAGAAAGAGGCAAGAAATCACCGGTTACAAACAGAAAGAAGGGGAATCTCTTCGTGACACTTACAGGAGATTCAAAAACTTACTAGCCGGGTGTCCTAATCATGCTTATGACGACACTGCCCAAATGCAAATATTCTGTAATGGCTTGAGGCCGAGCACTAGAATCATGTTGGATGCCACAGCTGGTGGTTCTTTGAATTACAAAACCGCAGCAGAAGCACGAAAGATTATTGAGATCATGGCATCAAATGAACAAATGATATTGTATGACAGAAGTGGTGGTTCAACAAGTGGTGTAATGGAATTGAATGTTATGGATGGGTTAGCTCCAGACAGGTACTATCGAATGATGGAAGAGGTTATCGCCACTGAGTAAAGAGGGAATCGAGCAGCTCTAATATACAACCACAAGTGCAACCACCGAGTCAAATTACTAAGCAGTACTAGTTGTACCTTTGTGGAGAGCCACATAAACTGGAGTCTGTGAAGACTGGATGTAATGAGGTAGAAGAACTAGAACGGGTGAATTTTGGAATAATAACAACAGGCCAGAAATAACCCCACATACTCTAAGTACGTTATAATCTGGTTGGAGAAATCATCCAAACTTCTCTTGGAGAGATCAGCAAGGCAGATCCTCAAGGTCAACAAGAGCTCAACCAACCAATTCCCACCCACCAAGGGACGAAGAAAGGCTGCTTGGGAGACGCGTATAAGACTAAAAATAAGTTACAAGCACAAGTTCATTCATTTGAGGAGTCAGAGCCCCGTCCAGAAAAAAATCACTTGCATCAATAAAATCTGAGACTCAAATGGGTCAACGTTGCTCAACACAATGGCACAAGAACGTCTGGAAATCTGCCTAGTGACACAGTGCCAAACCCAAGAAACAATGTTAATGCAGTAACCACGAGGAGTGGCAAGGTGAGAGAACAAGCACCACCTGAAGCCAAACAGAGTAAAAGCACCTTGACTCCAACTCACCGAGAGGAAATGGTCACACCAATATCAGTTGAAGAGCACATCGCTATTGAAAAAGAGGAAGAACCCATGGCACAAAAAGGGGAACCACTACAAAAACCAGAAATTCGACTTCCATTCCCTCAAAGACTAAAGAGGGAAGAAACCGAAAAGCAATTTGGTAAGTTTCTTGATGTTTTTAAAAAGTTACAGATTAACATCCCTTTTGCAGAAGCACTAGAGCAAATGCCAACATATGCTAAGTTCATGAAGGATATTCTGTCGAAAAAAAGAAAAATCGGCGGTGAAACAGTTATGCTCACGGAAGAGTGTAGTGCTATACTACAAAGAAGTTGCCACCGAAGCTCAAGGACCCTGGAAGCTTCTCAATCCCGTGGGCTATTGGAAATAGAACTTTTGGGAAGGCTTTGTAGGATCTTGGGGCTAGTGTAAGTCTTATGCCCCTTTCAATATACAAAAAATTGGGCATTGGAAAAGTCAAGGACACACAGCTAATGTTACAGTTTGCGGACCGCTCGATGAAACATCCCTATGGAGTGATGGAAGATGTGTTGGTTAAAGTGAACAAGTTCATTTTTCCAGTAGATTTTGTGGTACTAGATATGGAGGAAGACAACGACATTCCTTTGATTTTGGGGAGACCGTTCTTGGCAACAGGGAGAGCTATGATTGATGTAGCAGATGGCACCTTAACCTTGAAAGTAAATGAAGAAACCGTCACTTTTAACATTCTAAAAGCCATGGAACACTCAAAAGAAAGAGAAGGGTGCAATCGAATCGAGATTTTAGATGAGATAGTCAATGAAGAAATAAAGCATCAAACACCCAACCTGCCATTAGAAAGAGTTTTATGTCTACCCCAAGATGTCGTTCAGAAAGTGAAGACCCAAGTGAGGAGGTTGGTGCCATGTCTAGAGGCATCGCCATCTTACTCCCCCCGTTTTTCCTACTAGGTGGGAGGACCTGACAGGGAATGAAGACAATCCGCTGAGAAAAAAGAACACCAAACTGATTGAACTCAGCAGCTCTCTTCATTTGAATATGTATTCCTGGGTTGAAGAAGAAAAAAATCCAGATCACCATAATCAGTGCAAGCTTAAGCGAGTTACAAGAAGAAAAGTTGTTGAGAATTCTGCGGAAGCACTAAGGGTGCTATCGGTTCGTCCATTGATGACTGAAGGAATATAAGTCGAACTTATTTGTATGCACAAAATCCTCATGGAGACAATCACAAACTTTTTTAGTACAACCAAAGGAGATTGATGCACGGTAATGAAAGAAGTAATCAGGAAAGAGGTGGATAAACGTTACTAGAAGTCGGGCTCATCTATACCCAATCAGAGATAGCTCTGGGTGAGTCCAGTCCAAGTGGTACCAAAAAAGGGCGGAACGACTGTCATCACAAATGAAAAGAACGAGTTAATTCCTACTCGGACGGTTACAGGCTGGAGAGTGTGTATTGATTACAGGAGACTGAACAGTGCCACGAGGAAGGATCATTTCCCGCTCCCTTTCATTGATCAGATGCTTGAGCGGTTAGCCGGACATGAGTATTACTGCTTCCTAAACGGCTATTCAGGGTACAATCAAATAGCTGTAGCACCCGGGGATCAAGAGAAAACTGCATTTACATGTCCGTATGGGGTATTTGCTTATCGAAGAATGCCATTTGGATTATGTAATGCGCCAGCCACATTTCAAAGGTGCATGATGTCCATATTTTCTGATATGATTGAAAAACATATTGAGGTATTCATGGACGACTTTTCTGTATTTGGCTCATCCTTTGATAACTGTTTGATTAATCTATCTCTTGTATTAGAAAGGTGTGAAAAATCCAACTTGGTCCTAAATTGGGAGAAATGCCATTTTATGGTAAGGGAGGGAATTGTTTTAGGCCACCGAATCTCCCACAAGGGGATCGAGGTAGACAAGGCCAAAGTTGAAGTAATTGAAAAACTTCCCCCCCTACCAACGAGAAAGGCATTAGAAGCTTTTTAGGCCATGCTGGATTTTATAGAAGGTTTATAAAAGATTTTTCAAAAATTGCAAAACCACTTACAAACTTACTTGCGAAAGACACACCTTTCGAATTCAATGAGGATTGCTTGCATGCGTTTAACAATTTGAAAAACCAGCTGATAACTGCCCCCATCATCACTGCACCTGACTGGTCACTACCTTTTGAAATCATGTGTGATGCAAGTGACAGTGCTATTGGGGCAGTTCTGGGACAAAGAAAAGACAAGATGTTGCATGTGATCTACTATGCCAGTCATGTTTTAAATCAGGCACAACACAATTATGCGACAACTGAAAAAGAATTATTAGTTGTAGTCTATGCTTTTGATAAATTTCGGTCTTATTTATTAGGATCCGAAAGTTATCGTTTCACTAGATCATGCTGCCTTGAGGATTTGTTTACTAGCAGGAATCAACCACGGTGTTAGATGAGTCTACTACTACAAGAATTTGACATTGAGATCCCGGATTAAAAAAAGGGTCGAGAACACTGTGGCTGACCACCATCTCGATTGGAAGAAGTTGTGAGAATGAGGTCACACTAGACCGATTCGAGATCATTTGTGAGGTTGCACTCTTTGCCATTACCAGGTACTTGGTTTGCCGGTTTGTAATCTTTCGGTGGGGGGTACAATCCCATCTGGAGTTCACTTACCATACAACGGAAGAGTTTATCACGATGCCAAATTCTATGTATGGGTATGAACCCTTTCGTGTACAAAAGAGGAGTGGATGGGCATGTTGCGAAGATGTGCTGCCCGAGGAGGAACTGAAGAAAGGTAATGTGGGCACTGCCGCGACTCCGAGTATGGGTATTTCATGGGTGACCGAACTGCAGCAAGAGTTCTACAATCGGGGTTGTTCTGGCCTTCTTTATTCAAAGATACATTCAACTATGTTAAGAAATGCGATCGATGCCAGCGCACCGGTAACATCTCAAAACGGGATGAAATGCCGCAAAATCCTGTATTAGAAGTCGAAGTGTTCGATGTGTGGGGTATTGATTTCATGGGCCCATTCCCATCGTCATATAACAAAGTTTACATTTTGGTGGCGGTGGATTATGTCTCAAAATGGGTTGAAGCAATAGCTACTCCAACAAATGATTCGAAACAGGTTATCACCTTTCTCAAGAAGAACATATTCGCTCGCTTCGGTGTGCCTCGAACCTTGATTAGTGACGAAGGCACCCATTTTCTAAACCGGAATATGGAATACCTCCTAAAAAAGTATAATGTGCGTCATAGAGTGGCAACCCCATACCATCCACAAACAAGTGGGCAAGTTGAAGTCTCCAACAGGCAACTTAAACGAATCCTAGAAAAGACAGTAACTGCCTCACGAAAAGATTGGTCAACGAAACTTGATGATGCACTTTGGGCCTACCGAACAGCTTTTAAGACCTCCCTAGGTATGTCACCGTATCAAATTGTGTATGGTAAAGCTTGTCATCTACCTCTCGAACTTGAACATCGAGCATTTTGGGCGACGAAGTACTTGAACTTTGACTCAGGCAAGGCGGGAGAGGCGAGAATTCTTCAACTTCACGAGTTAGAGGAATTCCGGAATTTTGCTTATGAGAATGCCAAAATATATAAAGAAAAAACCAAGAAATGGCATGACAAAAAAATCAAATTCAAGGAATTCCAAGAAGGAGAACTAGTTCTCCTATTCAACTCAAGATTGAAGTTGTTTCCCGGAAAACTAAAGTCAAGATGGTCAGGCCCTTTCAAGGTAACCAAGGTATTCCCACACGGTGCCGTCGAAGTGAAAGATGTACACTCCGATCGGAACTTCAAGGTCAACGGACAAAGACTCAAATCATATTTCGGGGAAGAGTCAAAACTTTCGATGGAGTCAATCCATCTGGTTGCCATTTGAAGAATGATCTGTCAAGCTTAGGACACTAAACAAGCGCTTATTGGGAGGCAACCCAATTTTATATCCTTTGCACCGTATTTATTTATTGCGTTTCATATTTATTTTATTCCATTTAGTTTCAATTTTAGTCTCTAATTACTAGCTCTCTTAGTTTGGATGTTTGGTATGAGCAAGCAATCAAAAAAGGAAGCGTTGAGAAGCGATCGAACGGCTCGAAGTGGCCCCAGCGCGCCCCAGCGCGCCCAAGCGCAAGCCAAGCGCATTTTTCAGGAATTTGCCACTGTCAACATGCGCCCAAGCGCGTCCAAGCGCAAGCCAAGCGCATTTTTCAGGAATTCGCCACTGTCAACATGCGCCCAAGCGCGTCCAAGCGCAAGCCAAGCGCATTTCCTCAGATTTGCCACTGCCCACACGCGCCCAAGCGCGCCCAAGCGCTTCGCACGGTATAAGTCTTTCAAAACAGCCATTCAACACTCCTCTTCTTCATTATCACTCTCCAAACCCTCCTCCATCATCAACAAAGGTCAGTGTCCACTTTTTCATTCGCCAAGCCCTCCATCATCATCTCAAGTAAGTCTCCTCCCTTATCCAACATTCTTTCTTCCTCAAGTAAGTTTTCCCCAAGTCCTAATATCAATTATTGCTTGTTCATTGATGCATGTGGGTTTTGCATTCGAATTGATGCTAGTACTAGGAAGTATTCATACATGCATATTCATCTTCTGAGATTGAATGGGTGATTATGTTGCCTATATGTAAAATGTTCATGTGTTTTCTCAGTGCACTCCAACTGTTTGTTAAAATGACACAACCACTTTTACACTTGAAGTCCCACAAACATGACTGCACTCCAACTGTTTGTTAAAATGACACAACCACTTTTACACTTTAAGTCCCACAAACATGACTGCACTCCAACTGTTTGTTCAAATGACACCCAATATCTACACACTATTATCATGTAAAATTAGGTTGGACTAACCCAGGGCCATTTAAGCGGTTATTTTCCAAGAGAGATCATGCCCTGATTATCTCTAACTTGAAATGTTTTGAACCCAGGGTGTAATTCTTATATTTTTCCTTTTTGCAGGACCTAATGGCAACCCAAAAAGCAAAACGAACTAAGGTCGCAAGTACATCCTCCACCCCACCGCATAATGCATTTTTATTCAAGACGATGGCAACACAAGAATTCCATGCCAAGCTCCCTGCCATCAAGAAGTTCGTGAGTGAGAAAAACTTTCGGTTGGAAGCAGATGAATTTGTCGACATCCAGGCGATGATTGCGGCCAGAGGCTGGGAGAAGCTAACCACCTTCGTTACCATAGCAAGCAAGTCCTTAGCAGCGGAATTCTTCTCCAATGCCTCTGATCTGAATTCTGAAGACCCATTCCCACACGACAAATTTGTGAGCTATGTGAGGGGAAAAAGGGTACCCTTCACACCCCAGGTCATCAATGAAATGTTTGGATCTGCCAATACTATCCGGATGCCGTTTTCGAGCATATGTTGGACTAACAGCTTTAGAACAAGTGACACTCAGAGATTCCTTACACAGTTTATGCAGCAGGCACAGATGCGGTTCGAAATATTGGGAGGCTCGGTTAGCAAACTGCGGACTCAGGGATTCTCAACCCAATTGCCGAAAGCCTTGGAGCACCTTTGTCCTTCACACGCTACTTCCCATTTCCAATGTGTCGATATACACTGTCACGAGCATACCTACTCAACTGCCATCATGAAGGGCGACCGGAAATCAACGTGGCCTGCAGTACTGGCTGTATGATCTGTGGGGACAGAACCTCTTGACCCCTCCGACAGGCTACTTCCATCATGCTTCTCTGATAAGCCAACTATCCTAACAGTGAGAGTGTTACTAAAAACAGGGTGAGAAATGGTGAACTGCTACACAATCGTACTGCAGGTGGATAGAAAAAACTATCACAATTTCCGGGAAGAAGACCTTGGTGCCCCACAGCAGAAGAAGATACTGAACCACATCACCACCCTACACATCCATCACAGCCATCCACCGAGCAAAGATGTGACAGACTGGAAACTATGATGGAACGATTGATGATTGATCAGCAAGAGGGACAAGCTAGAATAGAACTGGGGATGACCAATCTATATCGAGCCTTCGCTTCTTCTCAACAGACACCAGGAGGCATGTTTTATGCTGACCTTTTCGCACCTCACCAGTATACTGGCGATCATAGCGGAACAGGAACAGACGATCTAAACGAGAATCCTTAAACTACGCTTCTGAGTTTACACCTAGAGAAGTTTTCTTCCTTTTTCTTTCTTTCTGTTGTTTGTCATGCGTCTTTCTGTTTTCTCGTTTCCTTTGTTTAATGTCAGTGTAATGTGACTTTCTTCTATTCATGTTTTGTGTTTTGTCGTTTTTTTTTTCCTTTCACTAAATGTGTATCATGATGAAACAGTTGTACTTCAACTTGCACGTTATCTTAAAATTTCTGTTTGTGATATACGAAGTTCAAACTTTTATTTCTTAGATTATGTTTTTGCTAAGTGACAAGTCTAATCCTAATGCAATGCATTCTTGATTACTAACATGGTTGTAGAGGCTACTATGCCATCAATTTTTCAAATACAGATTTAACTATTTCAGAAGGCAGCTGTTGGCTATATTTGGATTGTTCATATCCTCTCTTACTTATCCTAGCTGTGAGCTTTGAGCTAAACACTTAAATTCTTGTTGGTTATGATTATCCAGACAATGTGTTATCTCTAGAACTTGCACTAATTCTGACTTGCATCACTTGTAATTTAATGCATACATTGAGGCAATATTTATTGGTCGTTTGAGCCTTTCTAATACCCTAATAAAAATTTACCCTTGCAGCTCTTTGCGCCTTGCCCTGTATTTTCGTTACTAGCTACATACAAGCAAGGATACACCTACTTTAATTAATCGCCTTTATTGGAGTCATTAGGTAGAAAAAATTCTTGTCGTGAAAAAATTCTAAGTTTGGGGTTGCTCATGGGATAGCAACTTTTTAAGTTTGGGGTGGTGATTCTCACAAAAAGAAATAAAAAGAAGAAAAAGAAAAATAAAATGAAAGAAGAAAGAAGAAAAAAAGAAGAAAAAAAAATTCAATCTGTTTACTTTGGTAAAAAAATATCTTCTTGGTTCTTTTGTCAATGTCTGAGAATCCCCATAATGAAAAGGTGAAGAAAAAAAAATGGTAGAATAAGGTGGAAATGTATGCCTAACTCCAAGTGGTAAAGCCTACTATCCTAAAATGTCCTACCCTTACCTAAGCCCCATTACAACCCGAAAGTCCTCCAAAAATGTATGTGTTTACTGCATTGTGATTGCTAACTAGAATTTTTTCAAGCCTATGGTAGCGTGATGCATGTTCTAGGATTTGAGCGATAAATTCATAACCCTTTCTAAACACGTGAGAGAAATTTTGGTGAGATTGTGTGAAGAGAGAGTTGAATTTGATGAATGAATGCCAATGTGTACAAATCTTGTTGTCTGTTATTTTGAAAACAACCATAGAGCATGATAAATGTTGTGCATTTAACAGGAACAAAATATGAAAATTAGATTGTTGTCTGAATGGTGGACAAGGCAGATGATTTAATGTTTTTGGGTTGTGATTGACTCTTGCTATTCGATATGCCAATTTGTTCCCACTATTGTTAGGTGCTAGTTATCCTGACATTATTGAGTTAAATTAGGATTTATTTGATATACTTTTGTTGATTTTTGTTCTTTGAGTAATTGAAATTTTTTAGTGTTTTATTTAAGTGATTAAGTGAGGGAATTTTTCGTGAAATTGTGTAAGTTGCGGTTGGTGTTTTGGTGCAGTGTGCTAGGAATTTTGTGATGTGTGAGAAAGAAATCAACATGGACACATGTATAGTATTTCAGCCGATAATCTGGAGTTGTTAGAATGTTCAAGTTGGAGTCATAAGGATGAGAAACCAGAATTACAAGATGAAAGCTAAGGAATCACGTTTTTTGTTTCATCTATCTACAACTTTCATGAAGACACCGGAACCAAATTCAGACTCGAAAGAGGAGAAAAATGCAATATACGCCAGATAGCAGATGCTGAGCGCTGGAGCGCGCCCAAGCGCAAGCCAAGCGCATTTCTCAGCATTCGCCACTGCTGAAACGCGCCCAAGCGCATCCAAGCGCGCCTGGGGCGCGACACCCGCACCACCAACCATAAAAACAGAGATTTTTACTATTTTATGATCTTTTTCACTATTGGGAACTTGGGAGACTTGTGCCCTAGCATAGAAACTCAAAGACGGCCGGTTCTAACACCATTGGAGCAGTTTTATCAAGAATAATTCATGAATCATTCTTGTAATTCTTCTCTAATCCTTATCTCTTTTATCTCTGTCATGAGTAACTAAACCCTATTTGTTAGGGATGAGTGTAACAAGATGAAACCCTTATTTCTATGATTTGATTTCTAGTTATATGAATGAGTTTATTGAATTATTTTCTCATCTCTGTGCTTAATGCTTTTTATTGCTTGATCAACATTAAAATGTTCTACGATTTGTATTTTGAAACGGAAGTGGACTTTACAAATGCTTGAGATGAGAAATTCATGAATTTGTAGTCTAGACATAGGTGCAGGTCATGAAACCAATTAAATTAGTTGCAAAGCAATAATTTACAAGAGAATTTCTATACGGTAATGCTTAATTCTAATCTTAAATCTACTCAGGAATTAGGGGTTACTTTGGAATTAAAGGTTCTGTCACTAAGACATTAGGGCAAGAATAATAAAGAGAATTCGGTAATAATTCAATAAAGGATTTCAATAACTAGGATCAAATTAGACACCAAGGTTGGATTCGAAGTGAAACTCATCCCTGACATGTTTCTCAATTTATAAAAGATCAATTTTACTACTGCTGTCAATTTTAATTATTATTTCAATCAACTTGGGAACTTTTTGTTCAATTTTAGTAACTAAATATAATTCAATAGTAAAACGCAATCCTTGAGTTCGACACTCGGTACTACCGTTTTATTATTACTTGCAACGATTCAGTACACTTGCTGAAACGCTATCACTTGTCCTCGCCGACTCAACGGAAGGTGGGAAAAGGAATATTGTACAATACTTCGGGAGAAGTATTGCACAATATTCCGATCC
>PGTU02004261.1:0-11296 GCA_002896215.2 Cicer echinospermum
AGACGATGGCTATTGCTAGAAATCTGATGCGAAATCCGAAACACTATTATAAATTTAGGAGAAGAATGTTGTAAGGGTCTCCCAATCCTCGATTTCATCTAGACTTTTCGGGGGATTCTCGTATCGCCCGACAAAAATGGACCGAAATCTGTATTTTCTGACCAAACGATGGCTAGTGTTTGAAATATGACGCGGAACCCGAGGCACAATTATAAATTTTGGAGAAGAATGCTACTAGGGTTTCCTGGTCATTGATTTCATTTGGACTTTTCAGGCGATTTTCGTACCATCGACAAAAAAGGACCAAAATCCGTATTTTCGAAAAAGACTATGGCTAGTGTTTGAACTCTGACGTGGAACCTGAAACACAGTTATAAATTTATAGAAGAATGCTATAAGGGTCTCCCTATCCTCGATTTCATCTGGAGTTTTTGCACTAATCGATTAGATAATCGATTGATAAATGTTTCTTAAGTTGCAAGCTTTGCATCAATCGATTAGGTAATCGATTGAAAGAATGAACTGGTTAATCATTTATCAGAAACATATTGCATAATCAATTCGCACATCGATTTC
This sequence comes from Cicer echinospermum, assembly GCA_002896215.2. NCBI lineage: Eukaryota > Viridiplantae > Streptophyta > Magnoliopsida > Fabales > Fabaceae > Cicer > Cicer echinospermum. The sequence continues at coordinate 577 of PGTU02004261.1, forward strand.
AACTAAACAGCTAAGCTACTGTAACAAGCCGAATCGATTGGAGTAAAACATCTTAGTCACTGTGACAAGCCAAGCCGATTGACAAATCGATTGAAGTAAAACATCATAGTCACTGTGACCAGCCAAGTCGATTGACGAATCGATTGAAGTAAAATATATGAGTTACAGGAAGAAATTAGCACATTGCCAAATCGATTATGTTAATAAACGAATCAAATGAGTAATCGATTGTTTTGATCTCGTTGTTTGAACAAACTAGTATAATCGATTAGTCAATCGATTCTGATACAACTAAGTATCAGACTCTGATAAGTGCATTAAAAGAATCGACTAGGAAATCGATTAGTTCTTATATTTTCAAGATTCAAGAAAAACAAGACACGCGATAATCGATTAGGCAATCGATTAAGCTGGTATCAAACTTTAATAAAATCGATTACGAAATCGATTTATATGTTGTTTTTCTGAAACTATAAATTGATTCAATTACAACTTTTATAACAATCATAACTTTTTTCATAACAAAGAAAACTGAAAAACACTTTGAGAGAAAAATTGTTACAACACACAAAATACCTCAATTGGCAAACACTTTGTGTGAGATCTTACTTGTGATTGAGTCAATTTTCTTAGTCTTCTTTAATTCTTTGTGAAAGAACAATTTCTGCAATTGAAGTTTTGGAAATCCAGTAGTGTTAAACTGGTGGTTATCTTTTAGGATACTTGTGTTCAATCTAAAAAAGAAACCTCAGCTTGATCTCGCTATAGTTTGACGAGTAACTCTTAGGGATAGGTTGGTATTGTGATAGAAGTGGTTGTGAGTTGGATGGATAGGTTGTGACGCTGGAAAGTCTGTAAAAAAATTCCTCAAATCATTCTAGTGAAAGGCTGAAATATGTTATAGATTTCAGGACTGGATGTAGGTTATCAAAGTTGATAGCCGGAACCAGTATAAAAATCTCCTGGTGCACTATTTCCTCTCTCTCTTTACTTTTATATTTGATCTTGCATGTGATTGTGAAATTCCGCTTTGGAATAAAACTGTTTGAATCTTTTGCTGTTAAAATAGGAATTAATATTAAACAAGTTGGTTTTGATATTAATCATCACTTAGGAAAGAATTAGATAATCTTGTTGATAATATTGTATAAAATTTCCTAAGGATAGATGTCATATAACCAACAACCTGAAACTCAGTTATAAATTTACGAGCAGAATGCTACATAATCTTCTTCTCCTCGATTTCATCTGGACTTTTCGGGAAATTTTTGCACCCCTCAAAAATAATGGACCAAAATCTGTATTTTCAAACTAGAAAATCAGCATTACAAAATCGATTGCATAATCGATTTATGCTACACAGTGTCTTAAATTGTCAAAATCGAAAACACGATAATCAATTTCATAATCGATTTAGTAATCTCAAATATAAAAAATGCTGGAGTATACATCAATCCAATCGATTGATAAATCGATGGACGATTTGGAAAATCCTTTTAAAGAATCGATTTCATAATCGATTATTTGTTTCAGACATCCACAGATGTGAGAAATTTTTCCAAACTCCAACCCGAGCATCGATTGGGTAATCGATTGTGTCAAGTTTTAAAACCTGCAATCATAATAAATCGATTTCGAAGTCGATGCTGCTATGAGAAGTTTCCTGAACTGATATGGAAATCGATTTGGACATCAATTTAGTCATTAAACATCTACTAAACGAAATCGATTTGGGAATCGATTTGAAATATGACTGTTACAAAAATTATAGCCGTTGGAGGCAACTGTAACGAAAACTCTTCATTTCCCTCCAATAATGGTTCCTAAAATCGATGTGGCAATCGACGTGGCATGTGCGAAGACTTAATAGCATCGATTAGCTAATCGATTCTGAACAGTATTACTTAAAAACCCTAAATCGATTTCCCATCTCATTTTTCCCCAACTTCTCACACTTCTCTGCATTTTTCTGTGAGTCTTACATCTTTCAAAGTTCTCAAACATCTTAAAATTCATTAATCTCTCAAATGGCCAGAGTCAAGCAAACTAGTGATAAATCCCCCTCTTCTTCTACCTCCAGTGGCAGAACACCATCTCCTCCACCTCCTGCTAAACGAGTATCCATTCCTACTCATAAAATCATGGCAAAGGACAAAGACAAAGCCATTGCCACTGATCAAGGAAAGAGAAAAAAGAGGAAGATTCCTCAATATGAGAAGCTGATGGGTGATGCAATGAAGGAACCATCACAAAAGAAGAAGAAACCTATTTCTTCCCCTCAGCCAAAGAAACCTCAAGGTAAACCTATTGAGGATATGGTTATTCCTTCTGCATTTCTAAAAGCAAAATCCAAGAGGCAAGAACTCTGGATTTTGCCTATTTTGATGCGAATGGTTTTTACTTTCCAAAACCATTTAAGATTTCATGGATTAGTAAATTTCCTTTCCTGTTCATTGGAAATCTACCCAAGGCTGATTGGAGCCTTTTACCCAACCTTCACCCTCACTGATACTGGATTAGAGGCTGAAGTCAAGGGCAAGAAAATCTCCATGACATTTGAAGAATTCTCCAAGCTTTCAGGATTGCCATTCTTTGGAGAAGCTGTTGATGGAAGGACAGATCTTGATTCTACTGATGATGCTTGGGAAACATCAGTAGATCGACACACAGCAATTCAGGACCTGATGATTGAAGGCTTTGTTGAAAAAATATCACTTCCAATCGGTCAGATGAAGGTCAACATCGAATGCTGATGTATGTGCTAACAAGGATGTTAGTACCTCGATCAGGAAACCATGCTGTTGTATAGAGGCTGGACATTATTCTACTTTGGGGCCTGTAAAGGAGCTCAAGATGAGCTGGGCATGGATTGTGCTGATGAACATGGTGGAATCAGCACAAGGAAAGCTGATGCTCCCCTGCCCTCAGCTAATCACAAAGATTTTGAGACACTTCAAGGTATCATGTGTCAATGAAGAATCAATAAAAACTACTCTAATTTTTGGTGAATCCATTGTAAATCAAATGCAATTGAAACGGATCAATGGCATTTGGACAAGGGTACAACCAAGTGCTGAACAACCTGAGCCAGCTGAAACCCAATCTGAGGTTTTGGCTAAGTTGTTGGAATTGATGGAGTCCCAAGCTGTTCACAATGCTAGGGTGGAAGCCTCTCTTAGGAAACTCCAAGCAACTTTAAACTCAGTGGTTCAAGATGTTAATGCCATCCAAGAACACTTGGGTCTCAAAATGTTCTTTTGAAGACATTGTTGACATTGGCAATCAAGCAACTGAAGAACCAATCCTACCAACCTAGATAGTAATGAACCTCATGGTGAGGAGACACTTGCTGAGGCTAATACAACAGTCTCTACCTCTCCCATTGGTGATAATGAGGAGCAGCCCTAGATTAGTTGTTTAGGATTTTGTTTTCTTTGTTGCTTTGTAATGTTCTTGTATATATCTTATGATAGCTTTTTGTTTCATCATTCTCTCTTGTATATCTTTTTGAATTCAATGACAAAGGGGGAATTTAAATGAACAAATTTAACTTGTGCTATTGCTCTGATTGACTGATAGATATTAAAAATTCATGTGCTTATGCATTGTACTCTGATACATACCAAATCTGGAAGTGAAAGAACTGATATTGCTCTGATACTGCGCTTTGATATACCAAACTTAAAAGAGTTTAAATTGAATGCTCTAATATTGAATGATATTGCCCTGATATTATTATGCTCTGATATCAAAAGATCTTATGTGCTCTATGTGGTATGCTCTGATATCAAAGTTGAATAAATGAAGTACTGTTGTGCTCTGAAACTGCTTATGTACTCATATGTTGAATCTGTTAGGTGTACTCTGATACCAAATTTTAATAAGCTCTAATATTCTGATTTTAATAAATTTGAATAGCAAGCTATGATATCAAAATCTGATACCATATTTGAATGAATGTGAATATCTTGTGCTTATGCTGTTGAAATGAATCATGAATTCTAAAATTCAGGGGAGATTTTAAATAATAGTTATTATTATAAAAGTTATAAACTCAAGGTTAAATTGTATGGGTTGTCATTTAATCAAAAAGGGGGAGATTGTAAGACATATGCCTCCTTGATCATGATTTTGATATAATTTCCAAACATACAATGTATATGCATTATTTGATTGATCTAATGATTTGAATTGAGAAACATTTCAGGAAAATAATCAAACACTACACACTTGGACAAAACTTGGAACTCAAGCAATCAAGCAAAGATGGATGATGTCCTACAAGGCTTGAAGACTGACGTATAAAAGTGTCTAGTGTTAATAGTGTCAATTAGGTAGACTTAATCATAATGATTTCCCATATAGTATTTTCCAATGAAATCATAAAATAAGTTTTAATCAAATCAAGTAATAAATCAATTGATAAATCCATTGAGCAATCGATTGTCTGACTCACAGAATAAAGGTTTCACTAAGTTAATCGATTGGGAAATCGATTACTTAAAGGTTTTATCAAAACCTGTGTTCTGTGTTTAAACAAATCAATTGGACAATCGATTTGCACATCCATTGAGTAATCGATTTTGTGATTCACAGAACCAAGTTCATACTAAGTCAATCGATTGGCAAATCGATTATGAAAATACTTTTTCATCAGACACGTGTTCTGTGATCAACGAAATCGATTGGACAATCAATTGAAATAAGTTTCTTAATTGCAAGCTTTGCACTAATCGATTAGATAATCGATTGATAGATGTTTCTTAAGTTGCAAGCTTTGCATTAATCGATTAGGTAATCGATTGAAAGAATGAACTGGTTAATCATTTATAAGGAACATATTGCATAATCGATTGGCACATCGATTTTAACTAAACAGCTAAGCTACTGTAACAAGCCGAATCGATTGGAGTAAAACATCTTAGTCACTGTGACCAGCCAAGTCGATTGACAAATCGATTGAAGTAAAATGTCTGAGTTACAGGGATAAATTATCCCATTGCCAAATCGATTATGTTAATAATTAAATCGAATGAGTAATCGATTGTTTTGATCTCGTTGTTTGAACAAAAAAGTATAATCGATTAGTCAATCGATTCTGATACAAACTGAGTATCAGTATCTGATAAGTGCATTAAAAGGATCGATTAGGAAATCGATTAGTTCTTATATTTTCAAGATTCAAGAAAAACAAGACACGCGGTAATCGATTAGGTAATCGTTTAAGCTGGTATCAAACTTTAATAAAATTGATTACGAAATCGATTTATATGTTGTTTTTCTGAAACTATAAATTGATTCAATTACAAACTTTTATAACAATCATAACATTTTTTCAAAACAAAGAAAACTGAAAAACACCTTGAGAGAAAAATTGTTACAACACACGAATACTCATTGGCAAACACTTTTGTGTGTGATCTTACATTGATTTTGAGTCAATTTTCTTAGTATTCTTTAATTCTTTGTGAAAGAACAATTTCTGCAATTGAAGTTTTGGAAATCCAGTAGTGTTACACTGGTGGTTATCTTTTAGGATACTTGTGTTCATCTAAATGAAACCTCAGCTTGATCTCGCTAGAGTTTAACGAGTAACTCTTAGGGATAGGTTGGTATTGTGATAGAAGTGGTTGTGAGTTGGATGGATAGGCTGTGACGCTGGAAAGTCTGTAAAAAATTCCTCAAATCATTCTAGTGAAAGGCTGAAATTTGTTATAGATTTCAGGACTGGATGTAGGTTATCAAAGTGATAGCCGAACCAGTATAAAAAATCTCCTGATGCACTATTTCCTCTCTCTCTTTACTTTAAATATTGATCTTGCATGTGATTGTGAAATTCCGCTTTGAATAAACTGTTTGAATCTTTTGCTGTTAAATAGGAATTAATATTAAACAAGTTGGTTTTGATATTAATTCATCACTTGGGAAAGAATTAGATAATCTTGTTGATAATATTGTATAAAATTTCCTAAGGATAGATGTCATATAACCAACAAACCCGAAACTCAGTTATAAATTTACGAGCAGAATGCTACAATAATCTTCTTCTCCTCGATTTCATCTGGACTTTTCGGGAAATTTTTGCACCCCTCAAAAATAATGGACCAAAATCTGTATTTTCAAACTAGACGATAGCTAGTGTTTGAAATCTGTCGTAGAATCCAAAACACAGTTATTAATTTTGGATAGGAATGCTATAAGGGTTTCCCGATCCTCGATTTCATCTGGACTTTTCGAGCGATTTTCATACGACCCAACAAAAATGGACTGAAATAAGTATTTCCTGAAAATATACGAGGGTTAGTGTTTGAAATTTGACACAAAACCCGGAACATAGTTATAAATTTTGGAGAAGAATGTTATGGGGGTCTCCTAGTCCTCGATTTGATCTGAACGTTTCGGGCGATTTTCATACCACCCGAAAAATGGACCCGATTTTCGGGCGATTTTCAGTATTTCAAGACCACACGAGGGCTAGTGTTTGAAATTTGACGCGGAACCTGAAACATAGTTATACATTTTGGAGAAGAATGTTATAAGGGTCTCTCCGGTCCTCGGTCTCATCTAAACCTTTTGGGCATTTTCATACCACTATACTAAATGGATTGAAATTCGTATTTCGGACAAGACGATTGCTAGTGTTTGAAATTTGACATGGAACCCGAAATACAATTATAAAATTTAGAAGAAGAATGTTGTAAGGGTCTCTCGATCGTCGATTTCATCTGAACGTTTTTGGGCAATTTTCGTACCCTCGACAAAATGGACCAAAATCTCTACTTTCAGACCGACAATGGCTAGTGTTGAAATCTGTCCCGGAATCCGAAACATTGTTATATATTTCGGAGAAGAATGCAATAAGGGTCTCCCAGTCCTCGATTTCATCTGGTATTTTCGGGTGATTATTTTACCACCCGACTAAAATGGACCGAAATTCGTATTTTGGAACAAAACAATGGCTAGTGTTTAAAATCTAGGAGAAGAATGCTATAAGGGTCTCTCGGTCCTCGATTTCATCTGGACTTTGCAGGCAATTTTCTTTCCCCTCAACAAAAAATGACCAAAATCTAAATTTTTAGACCAGACGATGAAAAGTGTTTGAAATCTGGCGCGGAACCTAAAAATCAGTAATAAATTTTGAGAAGAATGCTATAAGGGTCTCCCAGTCCCCGGTTTCATCTAGACGTTTCGGGTGATTTCGTACCACCCGACAAAAAATGGACGGAAATTCGTATTTTCATCTGGATTGCTAGTGTTTTGAAATCTGACGGCGGAACCCGAACTCATATATAAAATTAGGAGAAGAATGTTATAAGGATCTCCCGGTCATTGATTTAATCAGGGTTTTCAGGAGATTTTCGTACCACCAGACAAAATGGACCGAAATTCGTACTTTCGAACAAGACAATTGCTAGTTTTGAAATTTGAGGCGGAACCGAAACTCAGTTATAAATTTAGAAGAAGAATGCTATAAGGGTCTCCTGGTCCTTGATTTCATTTGGTCTTTTCGGGAGATTTTCGTACCATCTGACAAAAATGGACGAAACGATGGCTAGTGTTTGAAATCTGGCACGAAACCCGAAACACAGTTATAAATGTTGGAGAAGAATTTTATAAGGGTCTCTTGGTCCTCGATTTCAACTGGACCTTTCGGGCAATTTTCGTACCCCTCGACAAAAATGGACTAAAATCTGTATTTTTCGGACCAGACTTTGGCTGGTGTTTGAAATCTAGCGCGGAAGACGATGAAACCTTTCGAGAAGAATGCTATAAGGGTCTCCAGTCCTAGATTTCATCTGGACTTTAGGGGAATTTCGTACCACCAGACTAAAATGGACCGAAATCCGTATTTTCGAACAAGAATATGGATTGTGTTTGAAATTTGACATCGAACCCGAAATACAGTTATAATTTAGAAGAAGAATGCTATAAGGGTCTCTCGGTCCTCGATTTCATCTGGACTCTACGTGCGATTTTCGTACTACCCGATTGAAATGGACCGAAATCCATATTTTTGAACAATACGAAGGCTAGTTTTTGAAATCTGACGCGGAACCGGAACACAGTTATAAATTTAGAAGAAGAATCCTATCAGGGTCTCAAGTCCTTGATTACACCTCGAAAAAAATGGACCGAAATCTATTATTCGAACTAGATGATGGCTATTGTTAGAAATCTGATGCGGAATCCGAAACACTATTATAAATTTAGGAGAAGAATGTTGTAAGGGTCTCCCGATCCTCGATTTCATCTGGACTTTTCGGGGGATTCTCGTATCGCACGACAAAAATGGACTGAAATCTGTATTTTCTGACCAAACGATGGCTAGTGTTGGAAATATGACGCGGCACCCGACGCACAGTTATAATTTTTGGAGAAGAATGCTACTAGTGTTCCCGGTCATTGATTTCATTTGGACTTTTCAGGCGATTTTCGTACCATCGTACAAAAAAGGACCGAAATCCGTATTTTCGGAAAAGACTATGGCTAGTGTTTGAAATCTGACGTGGAACTTGAAGCACATTAGTAAATTTAGAAGAAGAATGCTATAGGGTCTCCTATCCTCGATTCATTTGGAGTTTTTGGGCGATTTTTATACACCCAACAAAATTGGACCGAAATTCGTATTTTTGGACCACATGATGGTAGTGTTTAAAATCGGGCGCAGAGTCCGATAACAATTATACATTTTGGAGAAGAATGCTATAAGGGTCTCCTGGTCCTCGATTTCATCTAGTCTTTTCGGGCGATTTTCGTGCCGCACGACTAAAATTGACCGAAATTCGTATTTTCGATCAAAACCATGGTTAGTGTTTGAAATATGTCGCGGAACCTGAATCACAATTATAAATTTTGGAGAAGAATGCTATAAAGGTCTTCGGGTCCTCAATTTGATCTGGACTTTTTGGACGATTTTCGTACCACCCTACTAAATGAATGAAAATCTCTTAGTTAAAATATTTGAAATCTGACGCAGAACCCGAAACCCAGTTAAATATTTCGAAGAAGAATGCTATAAGGGTCTCTCAGTCCTCGATTTCATCTAGACTATAGGGCAGTTTTCGTAACCCTCGACAAAAAATAACCGAAATCTGTATTTTCAAACCATGTGAGGCTAGTGTTGGAAATCTAACGCGGAACCCGAAACACAGTTATAAATTTTGGAGAAGAATGCTATAAGGGTTTCTTGGTCCTCGATTTCACTGGACTTTTCGAGCGATTTTAATACCACCCAATTAAAATGGACCTAATCCGTATTTTCGAACAAGACGATGACTAGTGTTTGAATTCTGTAAAGAAACCGAAACACAGTTTTAAATTTTGGAGAAAAATGTTATAAGGGTCTCCCAGTCCTCGATTTGATCTAGACTTTTCAGTCGATTTTCGTATCCATCGACAAAATATGCCGAAATCTATTTTTTCGGACCAAACGAAAGCTAGTGTTTGAATTTTTGACGTGGACTTTTCCCTCGATTTCACATGGACTTTTCTGTCGATTTTCGTACCACTAGACTTAAAATGGACCGAAATTAATATTTTTTGAACAAAACAATGGTTAGTGTTTAAAAATCTTCCATTAACCCGAAAGACAGTTATAAATTTTGGAGAAGAATGCTCTAAGGGTCTCCTTGTCCTCGATTTCATCTAGACTTTTCGGGCGATTTTTGTATCACCCGACAAAAATGGACCAAAATCTGTATTTTCTTACAAGACGATGGCTAGTGTTTGAAATATGATGCGGAACCTGAAACACAATTATAATTTTGGAGAAGAATGGTATAAGGGTATCCTGTCTCGATTTCATCTGGTCTTTTGGGAAATTTTTGTACCACCCGACAAAAACAGACCGAAAACTGTATTTTCGAACCTGACGATGGCTAGTGTGTGAAATCTGATGCGGAACCCGAAACACAATTATAAATTTTGGAGAAGAATGCTATAATATGTCTCCCTGTCTCTCGATTTCATCTAGACTTTTCGGCGATTTCATTCCACCCGACTGAATATGGACCGAAATCCGTATATTTGAACAAGACGATGGCTAGTGTTTCAAATCTAACGCGAAACCTGCAACACAGTTATAAATTTAGAACAAAAATTCTATAATGGGGTCTCGGTCCTCGATTTCTTTGGACTTTTCGAGCGATTTTCGTACCCATCGACGATAATGGACCTACATCTATATTTTCGGACTAGACAATTGCTAGTGTTTGAAATCTGGCGCGGAACCCGAAACAATGTTATAAATTCTGGAGAAGAACGCTATAATGATCTGACGGTCCTTGTTTTCATTTGGACCTTCAGGCGACTTTCTGAACACTCCACAAAAAATGGACCAACATCTGTATTTTCGGACCAAACGATGACTAGTGTTTGAAATCCGGCGCAGAACCTGAAACATAGTTATAAATTTTAGAGAAGAATGCTATAAAAGTCTCTCAGTTCTCGATTTCATCGGGACTTTTCAGGCGATTTCTGTACCACCCGACAAAAAATGGACCGAAATTGGGTGGTACGAAAATCCCCGATTTAATCTAGACTTTTCAGGAAATTTTCGTACCACTAGACAAAAATGGAACGAAATTCGTATTTTTTGACCAAATGATGGCTAATGTTCAAAATTTGACCCGAAACACAATTAAAAATTTAGGAGAAGTATGCTTTTCAATTATTACATTATTTGACAACTCTATTTTATTAAATGTTATTATTATAATCG
>PGTU02004265.1:0-11474 GCA_002896215.2 Cicer echinospermum
TGGATTTTCGGGCGTTTTTTTTACCACCCTACAAAAATGGACCGAATACCGTATTTTTGAACAAGACAATTGCTAGTGTTTGAAATCTGAGGTAGAACCCGAAACTCAGTTATAAATTTAGGATAAGAATGATATAAGGGTCTCCTGGACCTCGATTTCATCTGGTCTTTTCGAGCGATTTTCGTACTACCCGACAAAAATGGACCGAAATTCGTATTTTCGGACCAGACGATGGCTAGAGTTTGAAATTTGGCGCGAAATCCGAAACACAATTATAAATTTTAGGGAAGAATGCTATTAGGGTCTCTCGGTCCTCGATTTCATCTGGACTTTGCGGTCGATTTTCATATCCCCTCGACAAAAATGGACTAAACTTGGGCTAGTGTTGAAATCTACGCGGAACTCGAAAACAACCAATTATAAATTTTGGAGAAGAATGACTTATAACGGTCTCCCGATCCTAGCTTTCATCTGACTTTTCGGGCGACTATCTCCACCACCGAACGTAAAAATGGAACCAACATCCATATTTTTAACAAGACAAATTGTTTAGTGTTTGAAATCTGACTCCAAGAACTAGAAACACAGTTATAAATTTAGAAAGAAGAATGCTATAGGCCTCTCGGTCCTCGATTTTCGTCTAGAATTTTATCGGGCATTTTCGTACCACTTGACTAAAGTGAACCGAAATCCGTATTTTCAGAATAAACGATGGCTAGTGTTTGAAATATGATGCGGAACTCGTAGCATAGTTATAAATTTTGGAGAAGAATGCTATAAGGGTCTCTAGGTCTTCGATTTCATTTGGACTTTTCAAGCGATTTTCGTACCATTGACAAAATAGGACCGAAACCCGTATTTTCGAACAAAACGATGGTTTGTGTTGGGAATTTAACACGGAACCCAAAACACATTTATAAATTTAGTAGAAGAATGCTATAAAAGTCTCCTGGTCCTCGATTTGATCTAGACTTTTTGGGGTATTTTGGTACAAGACGATGGCTGGTGTTTGAAATCTGGCGCCGAACCCGATACAAAGTTATAAATTTTAGGGAAGAATGCTATTATGGTCTCGCGGTCCCCGATTTCATTTGGTCTTTTTGGGCGATTTTCGTACCCCTCAACAAAAATGGACCAACATCTTTATTTTCGGACCAGACGATGGCTTGTGTTTGAAATCTGGCGCGAAACCTGAAACAAAGTTATAAATTTTAGAGAAGAATATTAACCTGAAACATAGTTAATATGGACCGAAATCCGTATTTTCGAAAAAGACGATGGCTAGTTTTTGAAATCTCACTTGGAACCTGAAAGAAAATTATAAATTTAGAAGAATAATGATATTAGGGACTCCCAGTACTCGATTAACTATGTTTCATCTGGACCAAAATCAGTATTTTCAGATCAGGCGATGGCTAGTGTTTTAGATCTGGCGTAGAACCCGAAACACAATTATAAATTTTGGAGAAGAATGCTATAAGGGTCTCCCAGTACTCGATTTCATCTGGACTTTTTTGGCAATTTTCAGACCAAATGATGGTTAGTGTTTGAAATATAAGACGCAGAACCCGAAACACAATTATAAATTTAGAAGAAGAATGCTATAAGGGTCTCCTGGTCCCCGATTTCATCTAGATTTTTCAGGCGATTTTTGTATAACCCAACAAAAATTGACCGAAATCCATATTTTCATACAAGACGATGGCTAGTGTTTGAATTCTGATGCGGAACCCGAAACACAATTATAAATTTTGGAGAAAAATGCTATAAGGGTTTCCTGGTCCTCGATTTCATATGGTCTTTTCGGGAGATTTTTGTACCACCCGACAAAAATAGACCGAAAATCGTATTTTCACACCAAACCATGGCTAATGTTTAAAATCTAGCGCGAAACGTGAAACACAGTTATAAATTTTGGGGAAGAATGCTATAATGATCTCCCGGGCCTCGATTTTGTATGGACTTTTCGTGCGATTTTCGTACCACCCGATAAAAATGGACCGAAATCCGTATCGAACAGACGATGGCTGTGTGAATAGCAGAGCCCAAAACAACAGTTATAAAATTAGAAGAAGAATTCTATAAGGGTCATTTGGTCCCCGATTTCACCACTGGACGTTTCAACGCGTTTTCGTACCCAGTTATAATTTCAGGAGAACTGATATCGATCAAAAGATGAGTCTTGCTGTGTATCCGTCACATTTCATTCTCAGCACAAGACTTGGTTAAATAAACCTCGGGCTAATTTTTGTAACCCCTGACAAAAAGACCAAAATAATATTATGGTCAGACTAGAAGATGCGCTAGTGTTGGTGAAATAAGAGCGCGGACATCCCGAATACATCAATTATTAACATGGGAGAAGAATCTACAAGGGTCTCCCGATCCTCATTTCATCTGGATTCCATACTGAGCATTTTTCAGTACCCGATTCTTAGCATGCACCACCAACAAAATGGACGCAGAAGTTCGTAGTATAGCCAAAGATGTTACTGTTTGAATTCTGCTCAGACGCAGAATAACCCTATGGGACAACAGATTGGTAATAAATTTAAGAGAAGAATGCTATAAGTTGAGCTCTCAACTGGTCTTACGTATTTTTCTACACTGTTTGTTCGGCGTGCGATTGATTGTATCACAAATATGAAAAAAATAGACCGAATCCTATGTTCCACGAAGATGATGGACTAGATGTTCCTTGAGAATGTACTTGATGAATGCAGATACGCCGAAACACATAATAATAGTAAATTGGTGGAGATAGATAAAAGCTATAACTGAGTAGTATTCCTGGTCTTCGATTCATTCTAGTCTTTTCAGCGAGAATTTGCTTAGTAACACCAACGTTGACGATCAAAAATGGAATTAAAATGTAGTTTTTTAGCACCAAATGAATGGCTAATGTTCAACCAAATATGACGCGAACACCAATTATAAAATTACGAGTATGAATGGCTTTATAATATTACATTATTTGACAACTATATGTTTATTGAATGTTATTAATATATGGCACTTCCGTATATAATCGTGTTATTACTAATATAACGACGATAATAACATATACAGATTAACAAGAGTTGTCAATAAAGTAATAATTATAATATATGAAATTTACAACTCAATTTAGTTATATGTTCATCAATTATTATTCGTCATTTAGTACAACTCAAAACGAATATAATAATAACGTATAGACAAAAACAAGTGTGTCAAATACATATTTAATTCATATTAATTTAATTTGATTAATTCTAGATTTTAATTATATGTTCATTTATTATTCTTCATTATTAAGGTTGACTGCATACGAGATAGTAATATCATTTAATAAAATAGAGTCTGTCAAATAAATACATGTAATTATTACTATTATTTGACAACTCTAATTTATTATTTGTATTATTATCTCTTTTATAGTTTTACTCATAACAAGATAGATTATATACATATAATAAAATAGTGTTGTCAAGATTAAAGGAAATAAATTACATATTTATTTTACAACTCAATTTTGTTATAATATCATTATTTTCGTATTTAGTACACAACTACAAAACAAAGATAATATATAATAAATATCTATAAAATATACAGTTGTCATATAAATATGTAATTATTACTTATTGGACAACTCTACTTTTCATTATAGTGTTAGTATTGTGTCGATATGAAGTACACGTATTATACAGAATAATAATAATAATATATAATAAAATAGAGTGTGTCAAATAAAGTAAGAGTATCAATAATATATTTTGATAACTATTGATTTCTATTATATGTTACTTATTATCTGGTCGTTATGTAGTAAAACATTAAAAACGAAGATAATAATATCATATAATAAAATAGTTTTCTCAATAAAGTTAATATTACTGTGTATGTTATAGAGAACTCTATTTTATAGTATATTATCTAGAACATCTTTGTTTTTGTAAATTGTAATGTAGTCAATAAACCGAAGAGAATAATCACATATAATAAAATACAGTCTTCAAATCGTAAATTAATTATCATATATTATATTTGACAACTCATTAGCTCAATTGTATATATTTATTATCTATCTTTGTTATTAAAGTATAGGTACCACAAACGAAGATAATAATGACATATAATAAAATAGTGTCTGTCACAGTAAAGTAAAAATTACATATTTATTAGACAACTCTATTTTATTAAATATTTATAATTAAATTCTGATTGGTATGTGTACTTAATAACGAAGATAGTAATAATATATAATAAAATAGTGTTGTCAAATAAATTAATTATTGCATATTTATTTGACAACTCAGTTTTGTTATATGTTATTAGTATTTTTGTTATTAAGTACAACTACAAAAAGAAGATAATAATAACATTTAATAAAATAGTGTTGTCAATGTTACTTTATTCGAAAACTCTATTTTATTAAATGTTATTATTATCTTCATTTGATAGTTGTACTTAATAATGAAAATTGTAATAACATATTACACAATTAAACTATTAAATAAATATATAATTATTACCTTATTTGACAACTCTATTTTATTATATGTTATTATTATCTTCATAAAATAGTTGTACTACATGATGAAGATAATAATAACATATAATAAAATAAAGTTGTCAAATAAAATACTAATTAAATATTTATTTGATAAACTCAATTTTATTATATATTATTATCTTCGTTATGTAGTAAAACAATAAAACGAAGATAATAATAACATATAATAAAATAAAGTTGTCAAATAAAGTAATAATTATTTATTTATTAGACAACTCTATTTTATTAAATATTATTATTATCTTCATTTTGTAGTTGAACTTAATAACGAAGATAATAATAACGTATAACAAAATAGAGGCACTACAAGAAAATCGGCGATTAGCCACGGTTAATTAGCCACGATCACGATGATCGTAGGTAACTTAAAAAATTTGCTTTTCATTTTCCCTCGTTTCTCAATTCGCTCTTTTCTTTCTTTCAGATTCCCTCTTTTCCAGCTAAATCCCTAAAACTCCAGACTCAACAGTAACGCTCTAATCTAAAACCCTAAATTCCTATTCACCATTGTTTCACCACCGTTTCAACATCGTATCATTGTTTCACCACCGTGCCGTTTCGACCACCGTTTTACTTCTACGCCACAATTTCAACCCATTCGACCTTATCTTTCACACTTACGTCACCGTACAACATTGTAAGTAAAATAAATCTTTAAATTTGTCGTGAATTTGTGACCTCTTGGAGCTTCTTCTTTTCATCAAATACGTTTAATTTTTGTTTTGAATTTTATAGGTTTAATTTTGGGCAACTGATACCAACAAATAAAGACTTGCTATTTCCATCTCCTTCTTCAGATTCATTTTTTTATATTCAAGTTCTGTTTTTTATAAATTTATTTGGTGATTATGTTTTTTAGGGTGTGTCTTTTTATTGTGGTAGTTGGAGAATTTTGTGCTTTTGTTTTTAGAGTTGGGGATTGTTGAGTTTATAGTGATTTTTTTTATTGTGGCATTTGGAGAATTTTGTGTTTTCTATTCATACCATATGATTCCAATCTTTCACAACATTCATTTCCTGTTAAAAATGTTTCAAAATTCAGCATCATGTAGGTTCTTCATACTATAAGACTTCAATTATTTACTTGATCAAACTATTATATTCAAAATGATCAAACTATCTCTAATTTCAACATTGTTGAAAACATTTCATGATAATATATGAAAATTAACAAAATAATTAACAAATATTTCAACAATATATATTTTTCATAACTAATGCAACTATGAAAATAAGTACTCAAATTATAGAGAAATTTTAGGACTTGCGAAACAAAATCGAATTGTGGACAGGTTTCTAGTCTTTTAGTCTTTCAATAATTCAAAGGAGAGATCTAGTATTTCAAAATCGAATTCACAAGCGACCACCATAAAAAATTCAATCAATAAAGGGAGATCCCCTGCTTACTGCTCACAGAAACATCTGACCTGTACAATATATAGTCAAGTCATCCGCTGATTTTTTTCTTTCTATTTATCAGATTTTTGGCCCTTGGTTTGGTGAATTTAAGTTGGCCTTAGGTGTAAAAAAAAAGGATTGCCGGTTACTACAAGCTTGATGGCAGATTTTCTATTGTTGGCAAGCTTCTTGAAAAAAAGTTTTATACTTAAATGCCTTAATAATTTATGATTGTATATCTTAAATGCCTTAAATGCCTTAATAATTTCTGATTAATAATTTATGATTGTATACGTTAAATGCCTTAAATTCCTTAAATGCCTTAATAATTAATAATTTATGATTGTATACCTTAAAAATTTCTAGTATTTTTCTTGTTGGCAAGTTTATGATTGTATAATAGTAAAATTTAATTTCTTTATATTCTTATTTGATACCTTAAATGCCTTAATAATTTTATTCAAATATGAAAACAGATTCATCCAACTACGATTGATAAGAGTTGGATTGACAAACCATTGAACTCAAAAGAGTTCTTAAATGGAGTAAAGATTTTGCCTTTTCAAATTCTGCAATGAGGCCTAGAGATATATATGATATGGGAGAAGTGAACCTTATGGAATCAGAAGAGCCAATAATGGAAGACATACCTTTTTGTGAGCAAAATGCTGGGAATATTGAAGAACTACGTGCGAGACGATGTCAATGAACAAGAAAATGATGAAACAAATGTTGAGGAAGATCGTAATAGTTGTAGTGATAGAGATGATTGAATAATTGTATAGAGTATTTTAATATTTTAAGTTATGAACTTTGTAATTTTGTCATATTTCTTTTGCTTTTAAATAGTATTCTATATAAGACTTCATATTTTGGGTGTTTATGTAATGCACAGATTATCTATGAATCATTTGGAATACATTTTAGAAATATGTTTTATCTCGTTGTTAGAAAATTTTGCAGGTATTTGATTTGATATGGGAAAAAGGCGTAGGTGTTCGGGACAAGAAATGTTAGAATGGTTACAAAGACAAGAAAATTCAAATGATGTGGAAACTATCCAAGATCACCCCCAACAACTCAACAACAATCATCTTGAGGATCAATTTACAGATGTAAGCTTGACAGATATTCTGTTGGAAGATGATGTAGTTGAGCCTTCACCAAAGCCAAATGAAACTGAATCGCAACAAAAAGAGGAGTCATTACTTATCAAAGTTAACGGTAAAAAATCTCATATCATTAAATTTGTTGTCATATTTTGTGGTGGTTGTATGAATATTAATATATTATTTATTGAGTTATTATTATTATTGCACACTTAGATAACTTCTACCGGAGAAAATATAATTCAAAAAAATGGTAGTAAATCAAGTTTGGCAAATCTAGAGAAACGACAAGAAAGATTATGGTTGAAATTGGTGCTAACACAAGGCAATGATAATGGTTCAAATTTTACTTGTGAGATTCTCGGCGAACTTGCTAAAAAATCAGCATTTTGTCCTATCATCTGTTGAAAGATGGGATGAAATGTCAGAAAGAATAGTAAAGCAATTTGGGTAACTGCATCAAGGTTATTATCTAAAACTTCGTAGAACGTTTATTTTTATTCTATTTCTTTGCATTGAAGATTGATATGTTTTATATAATCTTGCAAGGATTCATTTTGTGTATGATTATGTGCTCGGTATCAATGGACATGGGCAACCTAGGAGAAAGATGGAAGGCCTATAAATATAAGTTGACGATGTTAAATACTTCTACCATAACAAAAGTAGGAGACCTACTTGCTATTGATCCTCTTGTGTTGAAAATGATTGGATTGCTTTGTTAATTACTATAAAAAACCACAAATGAAGGTATAAATTCTTTTTGCATTACTTTACAAAGTAAACAAAGTACATTGATATTTTATATTAAATGCATATATTGACTAGCATTTGAAAAATGTAGAAACTAATGTGAGCTTAAAAATATGAAAAATCGAAAGATGAGCTTAAAGTCTCACATGCTGGGGGTATGTATGAGCAACCGCAAGAAGAGCTCTCATATGGTAAGTTAAAATCCATAACTATTATTTTTGTAATATATAATGTATTTTTATAAATGAAAGTTTGATATTGATTTATATTTTATTAATATCTTAGGAGCTACAATTGCAGATAGACCTGCTATGCGTGCTGAGGTTATATTGTCAACTTTGCTTAAAAAGAATGGAAACTTATGTGAAATATCAGGAAGGAAAATCATTGCAGTAAGTAAAAATGATAACATTGGCTATTGTTTGTAAAGTATTTCTACCTGCTAGTATGGTAAATTTATCTTGACTTCTATTTCTCTACTAGGAAAGATATTAGAGACTTGTCCTCAAGATCTAAAGAACGTGTTGCCACTGAAGGTGTTCCATCAAAGATTAATGCATATCCAGATGAGTCATTGGCAAAGTGTACGGAGCTGAACATTCAGGTCGAGTGTCGTGGTTAGGTGTTGGTGTTTGTCCCACGAGTGTTTTCAAAGACGCGCAAAATATTTCCACGCAATTTGAGAGTGGTGGAGCTCTAAGGCCAAAAAAGTTGAGGAAGTTACAAAAGGAAGTGCACACTTTGAAAGAAAAGCTAAATGGATATAAGAGACTAAGGAGCAAACTTTCACAAAACACAAGATCACTTAAAGTTCTCTTTAATTATGCAAAGAAAATTTGGCGATGAGTTACCTACTTTCAGACCTAAGGTTTCTCTTCACCTTAGAATATAAGTTCTTATAATATATAGAAATTGAAGTTAATAGAAGTTTTTGCACTTCAGATCTAACTTTACAGTCACTAGCAAATATATCATGTTCTAGTGTATGACATAGTGATTGATATTGATTAAAAATGATACCCATTCATAGTATTAGTTAGTACAAAATATTATTTATCTTTGAATTGACAGGATCTGATCCTGATACTTAACGAGTAAAGGTCATCTTGATTTTTTGGATACAAGTGGCAATGAAATCAGTTGCTATTCGGGATTGCAAATGGAAGCGAATGGATGTTTAGAGTGACGTTGTTTGGTTTTGCTCTAGACTTTATTTTGATGTCGTAAATTATTTTTGTATGATTTTATTAGTTTATTGTATACATAAGATCTATAGAATGTTTAACTACTTATGATCAAAGTTTAGAATGTTCTTAATAGTTGGTCTGGTTGTTGGTCATATAAACTATTTTAATACTTTTATTTAATGATGTTTTTAAGAATGTTAATTAGTTATTTATTATGCTATATGCGTTAATGATTCTTCCTGTATTACATATGTTTGGTTTGACTCTATTGTTAGAAAGGTATGACAAAAACAGGAACAAACCTGCAATTAATATTAAAAAAAAAACATTTAGCCACAGTTGACCCGTAGCAAATGCCAAAACAAAATATTTGTTCATTTTATCATTTAATAAGATTTTAGCCATGACTAACAGTAAAATAATTGTGGCTAAAAATATGTTACCACGACTCTTTTAGGCGTGGCTAATATGAATTTTATCTTTGTTATTAAGTACAATTACAAAACAAAGATAATAATAACATTTAATAAAGAAGATTCGAATAACATATAATAAAATATTATTTTCAAATAAAGTAATAATTACATCTTTATTTGACAACTATATTTCATTATATTTGTTCATTTTATCATTTAATACGATTTTAGCCATGGCTAACTGTAAAATAATTGTGGCTAAAAATATGTTACCACGACTCTTTTAGGCGTGGCTATTATGAATTTTATCTTTGTTATTAAGTACAATTACAAAACGAAAATAATAATAACATTTAATAAAGAAGATTAGAATAAAATATTATAATAATTATTCAAATAAAGTAATAATTACATATAACCCGAACCTCAAACCTAAAACCTTAAACCTTAAATCCTAAAACGAATATAATAATTATATTTAATAAAATAGAGTTGTCAAATAATGTAATAATTAAAAAGCATTCTTCTCTTAAATTTATAAATGTGTTTCGAGTATTATTTTGAACATTAGCCATCATTTGGTCTAAAAATACGATTATCATTCCATTTTTGTCAAGTGATTCGAAAATAGCCTGAAAAGTCTAGATGAAATAGGGGATTATCGTACCACCTGATTTCGGTCCAAATTTGTCGGGTGGTACGAAAATCTCCTGAAAATACAGATGTTGGTCCATTTTTGTCGAGGGGTACGAAGTCGCCCGAAAAGTCCAAATAAAATTGAGGACCGGGAGACCACTATAGCATTCTTCCCCAAAATTTATTACTTTGTTCCAGGTTCCGCGCCAGATTTCAAACACTAGCCATCGTATAGTCCAAAAACACAGATGTTGGTCCATTATCGTCGATGGGTACGAAAGTCGCTCGAAAAGTCAAAATGAAATCGAGGACTCGGGGATTTATAACTATGTTTCGGGTTCCACGTTAGATTTGAAACACTAGCCATCGTCTTGTTCGAAAATACGTATTTTGGTCCATTTTAGTCGGGTGGTACGAAAATCATCCGAAAATTCGTGGACCGGAAGACCATTATAACATTCTTCTCCAAAATTTATAACTGTGTTTCAGATTCCGCGCCAGATTTCAAACACTAGCCATCGTCTGTAAGAAAATACGGATTTCGGTCCATTTTTGTTGGGCCATACAAAAATTGCCCGAAAAGTCTAGATGAAATCGAGGACCAGAAGACCCTTATAGCATACTTGGCCTAAATTTATAACTCTATTTCGGGTTCTGCGTCAGGTTTCAAACACTAACCATCGTTTTGTCTGAAACTACGGACTTTGGTCCATTTTTGTTGGGTGGTACTAAAATCGCCCGAAAAGTCCAAATGAAATCGAGGATCGGGAGACCCTTATAGAATTCTTCAGCTAAATTTATAAATATGTTTCTCGTTCCGCGCCAGATTTCAAACACTAGCCATCGTCTAGTTTGAAAATACTGATTTTGGTCCTATTTTGTCGATGGGTTTGAAAATCACCCAAAAAGTCCATATGAAATCAAGGACCAGAAGACTCTTATTATAGCATTCTTCTACTGAATTTATAACTGTGTTTCGGGTTCCGCGTCTGATTTCAAACATTGGCCATCGTCTTGTCTGAAAATACATAATTTGGTCCATTATCATCGATGGGTACGAAAATCGCCTGAGAATTCCATACGAAATCGGGGACCAAATGGCCCTTATAAAATTCTTCTTCTAAATTTATAACTGTGTTTTGGTTTCCGCGTCAGATTTCAAACACTAGCCATCGTTTTGTTCGAAAATACGGATTTCGGTCCATTTTAGTCGAGAGGTACGAAAATCGCGCGAAAAATCCATATGAAATCGAGGACCAGGACCCCATTATAGCATTCTTCTCCAAAATTTATAACTGTGTTACGAGTTCCACGCCATATTTCAAACATTAGCCATCGTCTAGTCCGAAAATACGATTTTCGGTCTATTTTTGTCGGGTGGTACAAAAGTCCCTCGAATAGACCAGATGAAATCGAG
>PGTU02004268.1:0-14327 GCA_002896215.2 Cicer echinospermum
ATTAGGTATCATCTAAAAAATTGTATTATTTTATTAATGAATATAACGTGCATCTAGTTAAATAATGGGTTATGATAATTTGTATAGTTCTTATGTCTGTTATTTGAGTATTATTAAATCTATGTTTAGAAGAGCACTACTATAACTAAATACACTAAAAGTTTAATTTTACTCTTATTTTTGGGGTTCTTTTTCCCTCTCCTTTTCCCAAAACTTCTCTCCTGCACTCAAATAGGAGATTTGAGCGGAATATAGTTATGAGATTGTCTTCTATTGTTTTTAATGTGTCGACTGATCAAACATCTCTACTCTTTGTTGGTTCAACCTTACCCATTTCTTATTTTGTTCTTGTATCTTACATTGGTACTTCACATTGTTTTGTGAAATGTGGTCATGAGAATACATTATTCCGCAACATTGATATTCTTTGAGTTTGAATCTTGCACTTTGGGCAATGGGTACTTATCCTCAATATTATGTGTCGCATGCCATAATGCCTTGAGTTTGTCAAAGCTTTCATTGAAACAGCAATCATTGACATAAATAACTAGGCCTACTCAACACAAAACAAAATAATAATAGTTGTTAACGGCTTTTGTTAGAAATAATAATATAAGAGGCTATTGTGGGTCTACAATGTCTCCTTAAAGTCCAAGGGTTAGTGGGAAACAAAATCCTTTAAGAAAACTAATCGTTCCAATTTTTTATATAAAGTTGTTAGAATCAAGTATCTTTAAAGGATTCTTAATTTTGATTTTAATAATTGAAGTAATAAAGGAAACTCATTCAATCTTGACTTTTGGTTCCTATGTGGTAGATTTGTAAGACCCATAATTTTAAAGTACCTTTAATGTATTTTATATGTTTTGGGATTTTGGCTCGGAGGTTTTGCGCCAAAGTTAATAATATTTTGGAGTTTGATAATCAAAAATATTTTGATCACTTTAGAATTCTCGTCGATAAATAAATTATTAAGTGCGGTAAATCTTTACGGGATTTAATCGCGTTCGGGTGAAATGGTAATTTAACAGATCTAGATTTTGGAGATATTTGTAAGTATATTTAATATATATATACATATTTATATATAATATTTTAATTATATTATTTATATATATAATATAATTTTTGTTTGCTTGAGAGAAAGAAAGGAAAGGAAAACTAGAAGGAGGAAAAGGAAAAGAAAATGTATAAAAAGGAAAGAAAGGAAAAAGGAAGAAAGGAAAAGCAAAGGAAAGAAAAAGAAAGGAAGAAAATCAAAATTTTCCATCTTCTAACCTCTACGCCGGACATTTTCCTCCTCTCCCATTTTTCTTTTCGTTGCTTCCTTTCTTCAAAACTAGTAGCCAAGGTTGGGTGAGTTAGAATCAAGTTTCGTCAACTCCACTCTTCCTCTTTGATTCGAAAACGAAGAAAACGGTTTTGAGATCAAAACACAAACCCCTCCGTTTTCTCTAGATCCAACTCTTTCGCTCGAAGAGTTAGAAGGGAAAGTTGCTCACTCCCGTGCTACGGGCTAGTGACTAAGTTTTGGAAGCGGTGTTGCGGGCGGAAATTTACCGGAATTTCTCCGGCCGGAAACGTCACGTTAGCTAACGTTAAGGTAAGGGCTCCTTCCAAACTTTAGTCTTGATTAGGACTTCGTGAGTTTGTGTGGAAGGATTTGTAGGGTTGAGATTTGATTTGGGGTAAACCTAGTAGACAGATTCTTATGAAGGTAAACTTCGAAGTTAGGTTTATGTTGGATTGATTTTCGTAATGACATTTGAATGTCCAGGTGTATCGATTATGTGTTTTTGGAAACTTGTTTTGTAATTAGTGTGGATTTGTTTGAGTTATGTTTTGTGGTAGAATTTGAACCATTAGTTAAATGAGTATTAGAATGGGGCTCTTAATGTTTTGTCTTCTTAGTGTGTTTGTTTGAGTGAAAAATCGTTTGAAGTTTGGGCGTTAAGAATGGGGAATCTCTTAATGTCTTCGGTTACTTATTTTGTTTTTTGAAAATCGTTTAAGTTAACATGGGCGTTAAGAATGGGGAATCTCTTATGTTGTTATTAACTATTTGTTTTTGAAAAATCGTTTGTTAACTGGGCGTTAAGAATGGGGAATATCTTAATGTCTCGGTTACTTAATATTTGTTTTTTGAAAATCGTTTAAGTTAATGAGAATTAAGAAGGGGATCTCTTAATGTCTGCGTTTCACTTAGTATGTTTTGGTAATACGTGCGACCCGTGTAGGTGGCAACTTGGTAACGTGTATGGGGGGCCCGCTGAATAAGGCAGTACGTTTACGATTTACGTTTGGTAAGTTGTGCTTGTGCAGACTCGGGATAGGTGGCACCTCGGTAAACAGTACGGACCCGTGATAGGTAGTACGTTTACGACTTACGTTCCTGAGGGAATTGTGTTTGTCCGTGAGAGACTGCACACGGGTTTGTCTGTGAGAGACTACGCCCTGGTTTAAGTTAGATGAGAATTAAGAACGGGGAATCTCTTAATGTCTCGTTTACTTATGTATGTTTTGGTAAATCGTGCAGACCCGTGATAGGTGGCACCTTGGTAAACGGTACGGGCCCGTGATAGGCAGTACGCTTACGATTTACGTTTGGTAAGTTGTGCAGACCCGGGATAGGTGGCACCTCGGTAAACGGTACGGACCCGTGATAGGTAGTACGTTTACGACTTACGTTCCTTAGGGAGTTGTGTTTGTCCGTGAGAGACTGCACATGTGTTTGTCCGTGAGAGACTACACCCTGTTAAATTATGAATTGTTGGTTCATTTGGTATGTGTAGTAATTGTGTTATAAGTGTTATGTTTTGGAATTTGGTGATAACATGTTGGATTGCAATACCATTTTGAAACCCATGATGTTGTATTAATTGTGTTATAAATGTTAAGTGTTATGTTTTGGAATTTGGTGATAACATGTTTGCTTGCAATACTATTTCAAAACTAATGATGTTGTAGCGATTGCGTTATCAGTGCTAAGTGTTAGGATTTGAGATTATGTATGAATGTGATTGAGTTATTTATGAATTTTTGAAAGAATACACAGGGCAATCGATTTCCCAATCGATGGATGGGTAAACAGGGGCTTGACCAAATTGACAAAATCGATTAGCCAATCGATTTCGTAATCAGTTTTCAAAAATCCTTTAAGAAATGGATTGCCCAATCGATTGGGCCTTAAGTCAGGGACTCAACCATATTTGACCAAATCGATTTGGAAATCAATTGGCTTAAAACCAGGGGGCTCAGTACTCACTCAGTCGATTTCCCAATCGATTGATTTCAGCCCAGGATTCTGTTTTCATTAAAATCCTTCACCCCAATCGATTTCCCAATCGATTGGCTCAGTGAAAATCCTCAGTTTGAGTTAGATGCTTGATTACTCATTAACTTATTCATGTCTTGATTTGTTATGTTTTCATTAGGGATTGAGAACTTCATTTTGCTTTCATTTTTAATTGGCAAAGTATTGTATGAACTTTTCGCATATTGAAAATCCTGATAAGGTGCATGCTTAGTTGAAAAGTTATTTTTAGCATTTAAAACTTAAATGTTATGTGTTAACTGTTATTTTCGGTTGGTGACCTTTACAATTATTGTGGAAATCTGGGCTTTGCCCTCAGATGAGAGTCAGGACGATCCTACCGGTTCGTACCCTACGGACGGAAATGGAGATGGGAACGCTTGACTGCAGCTACGTTAGGAGGATCTCACGGGCGCGTGGAGATCACTCAGGGTGTTTAGTTGTTTTGTAAAATGATCAGACTAGGTTGTCACAGAGGGAACGAATGTCTTTCTTTTGGGTTGCGTTTATTTTTAAACTGGAAGACTGTACTACTTTTGTTATGTATATATTTTGAATTCATGGATTAAGAATTTTTCCGCTGCTCGTAAATTCTGTTGACTTATTTGTCGTTGTATTACGACTTAAATATTTATCCAAATGTGTGTTACCTTATTTATTTTCCTGTTTTATTTTAATTCCTTTTGAAAAAAAAAATACACTCACGCTTTAAAAAACGGGGTGTTACATAGATCATCTGGTGATTCTCTAAAAGTATCAAGTCACAAGTGATAAGTTTACTCTAAGATGAAGACAATGTTGGATCTTTTGTTGGGGGTATGCTGCAAATCTGTAATAAGAAGATGATGAAGGTTGCACAAATAAATTCCAAAGCATGTGTAACACACTAAGCTTTAGGTTCGATTCGCCCCCACCAATCTATATATATTTGATGCAAACGGGTTAACCGGCGAATCCCCTTCAGGATACTTTGGAATCCTTGAAGTGAATTGCACATTCACATCAAGCCTATCGATTAGTGATAATTTACAGAATAAAGTTCACTCGTTTACTCTCGTGCACTAGAGAAAAGAAGAAATGACTCAGAAATATTTTTGACATAATCTTGACTCATGTAACATGAATTTTGTCTTGTTTTTCTTGTGTTCTTTCTGCCTCTAAAGTATCTCTATTTATAGAGATAATCATACCAATTGGTGAAAGAAAACAACTCTTCAACCCATACCAATTGGTGAAAGAAAACAACTTTTGAGAAAGATTGTAACTTTTGTTAACTTAAAAGATGCATTGGTTTGAATTAAATCCAAACATTTCAACCACTTGACCAAGTGGTACATTAAGTTATTTACCTTTGCTACATTAATATAGCTATTAGAGAATTCCAAATATATTTTGAAAATTTCCCACATAATCCCCCACCATTTTCAAAATATATCTAAGTCCGTTATTTTGGAAATCTTATGGTTTCAGATAAAGGTATCTTACGATTTAAACCATTACTTAGTAAATTTTATTTTCACTCATCCCCGAATAGATTGGTAGACAAGCTTTGAACCAACCATTCATTAGAACAAGTGTGCATAACTCACACATGAAATCTGGGTACCATTGATCGAATTATAAAAATGACACATTTGATAAGGCCTTGTGTCTCATATCCTTTTCGTGAGAATTTAAGAGTCAAGCTCTTGAACCCTATGAAGCGGCCCACTTCATTCTCATATAGGTGAACTATATCAGAAATGCACCTATAATTATACATTCCAACAAATACATGTTATATGTCCATTAAGAGGAGACATCATCCTACCACTTTTATTTTATGGTCCAAGTACTTTATCCTTTGGGACGTATCTATTGTCAAGTACTTCAATCACTCTAATAATGTACTTTCATCATTGAACTCAAGACTTGATGCTACTCAAGTGTGAGTTAATGTTTCTACCATTGGTGATTATCTAGATATGAGCTTGTATCACATCCTAATGAAGTTTTCAACACCATATCCTTTGTCAGACTTTTCGTCAAAGGATCTGCAAGATACTTTTCAATTCTTACACACTATGAATATCACTCCATTAAATCCTTTATGTAGCTATGTCTTAAACCAATATGTATTGATTTTCTATTATATACTTGACTATATACTTTTGATAGTGTCTATTGACTATCACAATGTATGGATACTGATGGCATTGACATTGGCCAAAATGGTATCTCATACAATAATTTTCTTAGCCATTCAGTCTCTTTACTACCTGCAGCTAAGGCAATGAACTCTAAAGTCATGGTGGAGTCGGCAATCTAAGTTTATTTATTTGATCCCCAAGAAATTGCACCTCCACCAAAGTTGAAGATCCATCTACTTGTGGAAGCATGATCCTCAACATGTTTTACTCAACTGATATTTGTATATCCTTCCAAAACTAAAAGATATCCATTGTAGATTAAAATATAGTTAATTGTTTATTTCAAATATTTTAATACTTTATTAATAACATGTCAATGTTCTTTACTTGGATTGCTTGTATACCGACTTAATCGTCCAACAACATATGTAATATCAGGTCTGGTACAAGTCATGACTTACATCAAGCATCCGATTACTTTTTATATTCTTGATAGTGTTGACCAACTATGACCAAACCATGACCCTTTTTCCATTTAATCTCTTCACATTGTATCACATGCAATTAATAAGCATCTCAATTATCACATACACAAACTTTTATGTCATTTTGTCTTTTACTATACTTAATAAGCATCTCAATTAAAAATTCTAATTATCTTTTCAATATATCCAAGTCCAAGATATAATACATTGAATGCATTAAATATATATTGCCACCAGCTAACAAAACATGATCATAAAAATTTCTCATAATTAAATATCATAAGGTGGGTCCAAAAATGCAAGTCATCTACTACTTAACAAATAAGAACATTTTATTTATATTAAATAAACCATTTCTTCACAGTTATATTATAACTAATACATACACCATGAATTCCATTTGTTTATTCAAGTTTAATATTTAAATATGTTCTATGGTAAATCCAAATAAGTATCACAATAGAAAATAAACAATAAATAAAATCATTAAGATTTTCTATGAGTTTCTTCCATAAACATTTGTCAACTTATAATAATTTTAAAATGTATATCAAAATCATTTTTAATATCAAAATAAGCAAGAAATTGACACATACTTTTATACCATCATACACATATAATATGATTTAATCAATTTTAAATTTAATATCTTCTCACATGAAGCATCACTATCAGTGAGACATACACCTTTTATTTATGACAATTTATTTACACAAATTTAAATATATAAATGTATTAACACTAAATAACTTTTGGTGCCCAACCATAAGTTTT
Organism: Cicer echinospermum; assembly: GCA_002896215.2. Classification (NCBI taxonomy): domain Eukaryota; kingdom Viridiplantae; phylum Streptophyta; class Magnoliopsida; order Fabales; family Fabaceae; genus Cicer; species Cicer echinospermum. The sequence goes on from PGTU02004268.1 coordinate 6,702, forward strand.
CATGTAATTATTTCCAAGACTTTAATTAATTTTTAAAATCCAAACAAGTAAAATTCATGCATAAACCATATTAAATTCACATACTTGAATATATTCTAAATCATGCATATCAATCTAACTACATGTTAAAATTAACATAAACAATATAATTACTTTGGAGAACCACACATGAATTTAGAACTTCAAACATATCATATATATTCATATAGATTAAATGTGTACCTTTCACCATGGTCAAGAAAGTTCATCTCCTTTAAAAGTTGCAGTCATAAATCAATTTGATAATTGAAACTCGAACCTAAAGATTGTTGGATCTTTTGTTCGGGGTATGCTGCAAATCTTGAACAAGAAGAGGATGAACTTTATGATGACGAAGGTTGCACAAATAAATTCCAAAGCATGTGTAACACACTAAGCTTTAGGTTCGATTCACCCCCACCAATCTATATATATTGGATCCAAACGGATTAACCGGTGAATTCCCTTAAGGATACTTTAGAATCCTTGAAGTGAATTGCACATTCACATCAAGTCTATCGATCAGTGGTAATTTACAGAATAAAGTTCCTTCGTTTACTCTCGTGCACTAGAGAAAAGAAGAAATGACTCAGAAATATTTTTGACATAATCTTGACTCATGTAACATGAATTTTGTCTTGTTTTTCTTGTGTTCTTCCTGCCTCTAAAGTATCTCTATTTATAGAGATACTCATACCAATTGGTGAAAGAAAACAACTCTTCAACTCATACGAAATTGTGAAAGAAAACAACTCTTGAGAAAGATTGTAACTTTTGGTAACTTAAAAGATGCATTGGTTTGAATTAAATCCAAACATTGCAACTACTTGACCAAGTGGTACATTAAGTTATTTACTTTTGCTACATTAATATAGCTATTAGAGAATTCCAAAATATATATTTTGGAAATTTCCCTCACATACAATTTACCCTTGAATCCATAGATTTCGTAGTAGCATAACTTTTGTTTACGTGCGTCAAGTGAATAGTCTTGGATTGTCGTATACAACATTCTTCTGATACAACATTTCCTATAGTCCGTTAATATATTTGCTTCAATGTATATGATAGATTCTATGTAACAAAAGAATCAACAAGATAGAGTAATCATCTAGAATCTCATATTCTTCTTAAAAATAAAGTTGAATTCTCTCATAAATGATAAAAGTGACTGAACGATTTTGAAATTAGTGACAAGTTTCCATGTTAGTATAAGTAATGCGCAACATTCTCTGTGATATACTAACCACAGTAAGAGTGTGATAAAATCCAACAACGATATTTTTTTAAGAAGACTATAAATACAACTATCATTCATTGCAACAAGTGGAGAACAACCTTTCAAAATTAAATCATTGAACTACTACACAAGAGCGAAGTGAACATTGAATTACTAATTCTTTCTTTTGAAAGTTTTTCACTTGTAATCCGAGCTTAACTTCCCGGTCCTCTTTTGAAAAAGAGTTATCACATTGTATTTCACAAAACCTCTTATTTCATAATCCGGCCTAATAGTGGTTAGGCCTGCTATCACACACAGGTCAAGTATGAGTAATAAAAACATTGCGTAGGGCAACAACTCAATTCGTCTCGCAAAAACTTCTAATTATATTAACCTAATTTATAATCAATGAAAACAAAAAAGGTTTTCCAATTTAGGTTCAAACAGATCGAGGAAAAAAAATTAAAGACACGTATATTGAAATGACTAATCTACTGGTTCAAGAATTTCGAACCTATAACAGATTATATGAATGGGTTCAATTTCTAAATTGTGATTGCATTCCTATTTGACTATAGAATTGATTAAGAAAGTGTAAATCAATCATATGTGAATTATGTTTCTTTGACTGGATTAAACATCACAATAATTGATAGATTATAATTAACAATCAATCATCAAAAAACTACAATTGATTAGATTAGAAACGAAATTATGCCAAACTAAATTTATCAATCCTATTGAAATTTGAATTAAGCAATCAAAATAACAATGTAATCAAATGAAAGGAATAGAATCACCAATGTGAAATTAATATTATAAAATAAACCACGAGGTCTTCATAAAATTCTGAAACAGTAGACTAATCTTGGAAATACAATCTCTAAACCCTAAATAAACTAAAAATATATAGTACTCGTTTAGGACTTTAAAACAAGTGGTTTGTTACAAAATTATTATGAAAACTCTGGTCATGTAATTAGAAGTTTTGACCAAGTAATATTTCGATTTGGACTTTTGATCCAACATCAAAGTTGTAACTCTGACTCTTAGATTTCTAGAGCTGCTCGCATGCGTGAACCTTCCTTATGTATTGTGCATTTTATTATTAAAAAAATTATGTAAGTTTTTTCATATAAATAAAAGTCATTAATATACGATTTTAAAAACATCAAAATTTTCTTGATATATTTTTGTAATCTTTTATTAGACGTTTTTTGAAAAATAAATATAGCCGACGGACTCCTTTCCGTACCATATGTAAAACATGCATATTTCACAAGTTAACACACTGCTAATATATATAAAAAAATATATTTTTTTAAGAAAATATAATAAATTTTGTTTTTTACTAGAAAAATATTAAATTTGTACATAAAAAATTACATAATTAATGTTAAAAATGAATTTCAATTTTATATCATTTAAAGAATGTTGTTTTTAAAACTATTGTTGTCCTAAAAAAAGTATTTATATGTTTTTTGACTAGAAAATCATTTTATATATAAAATTTAATAATTGATATTTTTATAATATCTAATCAAAACTTTATATTTTTTTACCTAATATGATTTCAAAAACACGCATATTACTAAAGTCAACACACTACTAATAAATTACTTATAAAAAAAAACACACTTCTAAAAATAAAACACTACTAATTAATATATTTAATTTAAAGATAGAGTAAAATGATGAATTTATCCTTTTACAAAAGAATTTAATTTTCATATAATGTTAATATAAAAATTTATATTTTCGACACATTGCAACTATCCGTTTGTGTGACTTTTAAAATAATCAACATTAAAGTAAAATATATTTAATTATTTAATAATATATGAATTAAATCCATTACAATTAAAACAAAAATTAATGTATCAAAATATTTGCGAAAAATTATTTAATCCAAATTACACATTAGATTAACATATTTGTCGATTTTACATCTCTAATATCTCTAGCAAGTCAGAAGGTGTTCGCGGCAATTCTAGTTTAGGTTAAATAACACAACTGTTGTTAAAAAAATAAAGAAATAGAATAAGAAACATTGAAATATATCTACTAAACGATTTTGAAATGTCGAAATAAATCGACTAAAATATTTTTGAAAAATTTATTCTTCGTTTGAAATAAGAATGAGAAAGATTATAATGTAATCATGTGTGTTCAATTTTTATTGTAGTATATACCGTCATGCAAGATCTTCTCTTGTGTTTTTCTTAACGAAATCTTATACGCAACTCATTTGTGATTAACTAAGACTTCTAAATGAAAATCCAATTATAGAGATTTTTTTGTTGTTGTTGAAAACAAGAATGTTCTTGCTTTTTTTTTTTTTTTTTTTCTGAAAGTGTTGCATCTAGAATCTACAATTTCTTGCAAGATCATTGCTTGCATTTTTTTAATGTCAATTTGACTAAAAAGGAATCATTGTCCCCAAACTTTGTTGGTGTTCTTGAAAAATCTTCAACAAATGCATTTGCCTCAATCTTTTTCATACTTGATCAACGTTTTTTGATATTGAAACAAGATTGATATCAAAGTAGTAAAGAAGTCTTGAGTGTGAGAATAGTTTTGTTGGCAAACATGTTGCCCTTAGTGTCCATTGTTTGATGACTTTTTTGCTGTTGATTATCATCGTCATGATGAGATAATTCTAATTTGGAATTTAGAGGGAAAGATAAGAAAATCAAGAAAGAAGGACAAAGAACTAGTTTTGAACAGAGGAAATAAGTCTACAAATTGTTCAAGAATCAAATGAGAAATAAAAAATAAATCAATTAAGTTTCTACGAAAAATTTTCGAATTAATTTTTTAGAAAGAAAATAGAGGAATAATTAGCTCTCTGATATCATAATAGAATTTGCAAAGTATTGATATTAAGCATGAAGTAAAAGAAAACAAAGATAAATTTTGTATTAATCAAATAAAAAAAAAAAATGATTACAATAGTAAATATAATGAAACTTATATATCCAAATTAGAACAATTAATTATTAACTAGAATAACTAACTTGTAAGTAACACATAACTAAAGTAACTAACTTGTAACTAATTTTATATCTTTAACCGTGTGTATTTAACTAATAAATTGGTAAATCAAATAGTGGTTAATTAATGTTAAAAATTGTTTATAAAAAAACTGACTTAAAAATTCATTTCAATTCAATATCATTTAAATAATGTTATCTATTAAACTTTAACAAGTTATTAAAAATAATTATTGTTGTCCTAAAAAGTATCTATATGTTTTTTTTTACTAGAAAATAGTTTTATATCTAAAATTTTAATAATTAAAATGGTCAACAATATAAAATCTCATCAAAACTTTATATTTTTTAGTTAATACTCAATTGGTTATTAGTTAATATGGTCAACGTGCAGTCTCACCACATGCATATATATAAATAGTAGACATCTACTGAATATAATATGTGCTATATACAAGATGGACACTACAAGGAAATCTGCTCTCACAATTGTATTCTTATTGGCTTTCTTCATCCTTACATCAGGTTTGTCACCATCTAAATAAGTAAATGGTTTATACTTCATGTTTTGATGTTTAACTTCAAAGAAACTTATACATTTCAAATATTTCACTTTTTACATACAACACTAATCATTCCAATGTCCACATGGATAATTTTTATGTGTAGATATGTGCATGAAATCGGAAGCTTGTAAAATTGATGGAGAATGTCAATCTGAATGTCCACCTGGAAAACATGGATGTTGTATTAGTGGGCGGTGTTGGTGTTTTGTTGCGCCACCATCTTCCACTCTTAATATTCCTGGTGTAACACCCCAAATTGTAAATTGTGTTTAGTTTAATATTTTAAATTGATCTAAAAGGTGTCAGATCAACAACAAGAGTTAAAATATATAATTTTCATGGATAGTTGCAGAAGGAATGTTAGTGTGATCTTAATAAATAATAATATCTCAAATTTCAAGTTCACTACTTGAATATTGTGAGCAATTGTTGTGTATGGATAAAAATAATATATTAAAATAACAATTTTAATAAGAAAAGATAATGTTTTTGTTATTAAATATTATCTTATTAAAGTTTAAATATATATTTTTTTTATAAAAGTTAGATACTTTTATATCTAAGTTTGTTTGGTACAAGTGTCATTTATATGAATATTCTATTATTATCTGAATTTAAATACTTTTATTATTTGTCTTAAATTAGTCTTTTGGTTCTTTACCTTTTTATTCTGTTAAATTTCTTAACTATGATTTCGTTAATCATTTTGAACTTTCTGTTAGTCTTAATAAAAAATTATTAAATTGAGTTTATATGTCAACTTAGATACTTGATTGGGCTGTTTGAGTTACTCTCCTCCTCTTCTTTGAAGTCCAACATGTAAACACAACAAAACTTTAAAAGAAAAAAAAAATAACAACTGCAAATTCATATTTCTCACATTCAAACCAAAATTCAGAAAATCCCAACATATGAGAAAACAACAAACTTAAACCCACAAAAAAAACATTTTTACACGCAAATAAATTTATTTTAAAAAAAAACAGTAAACTCTAAACCCAAACAAACTTAAATTCACGAAGAAAATAAAAACTTTATCAAGATCTGAAAAAATATTCAACATAAACTCACAACAAATGAGATCTAAAAAATGAGTTCACACTTATTCATTGAACATTATATTTCTATAAAGCATTTCAAATCCAATAAAAAAGAATAAAGATTAGACGTGTTAGAAACAACAAGAAAAACATAGTGATCGTTTCAAGAAAAACATAGGAGCAAAAATTTTGACTTTTGTATGAGTGACTCAATTAGTCAAGTGTGACATCCAATTTAACACATGATCAAAACAGAACATAAATTAATCAAGGGACCAAAAGAAAATTTGAAAATCAGATAAGGGAGCAAAAGAGTAATTTAATCTATTATTGATTTAGAGTATCATACTAAAAAAATTGTAATTTTATTATGAAATATACGTGCATCTAGTTAAAATAATGGGTTATGATCATTTGACACTATAGTATCAAACTTAATACAACGACACTTCTGATAATTCTTAACCTAGCAACCGTATTATAAAATCTATTGTTAGACCGAAAACTACTATAACATAAATACATCTAAAAAGTTTATCATAAATATTAACCTCTTATTCTCTCCAAAAACACAAATAAGAAGCACGATTTTTCTTTTTCCCTCTCCTCTCCTCTTCCCAAAACCTTCTCTTACCCTCACTCTAAATAGGGCCTTAAGAAGCGGGAATATAAGATACAATATGAGATTGATCCTATCTACTTGATTATAACTATATGTGTCGACTGAATCAAACATCTCTACTCTTTGTTCAACCTTCTTCCCATTTTCTATTTTAGTTCTTTGTATCTTTACAAATTGGTATCCTTCACATTGTTATGATGAAATGTGTGCAATGAGAATACCAATTACTTCCCAACTTGATATTCTTTGAGTTTGACTTGCACTTTGGGCATGGTCCTTATCCTCATTTGTGTCCCATGCCATAATCCTTTGATGTCAAAGCTTTCATTGAAAGCAATCATTGACATAAATAACTAGGCCTACTCAAACACAAAACATAAATAATATAGTTTGTTAAACGGCTTTTGTTAGAAAAATAATATAAAGAGGCTATTGTGGTCTACAATGTCTCCTTAAGTTCAAGGGTTAATGGAAACAAAATCCTTTAAGAAAACTAATCGTCAAATTTTTATATAAAAGTTGTTAGAATCAAGTATCTTTAAAGGATTCTTAATTTTGATTTTAATAATAACAAAGTATATAAGAGAACAACTTATATCCTGACATTTATTCTATGTGTGTAGATTGTAAGACCCATAATTTTAAAGTACACTTTATGTATTTTATATGTTTTGGATTTTGGCTCGGAGGCTTTTTAGCCAAAGTTATTAATATTATGGAGTTTATAGGATCAAAAAGTTATTTTGACACCGTTTAGAATTACTCGTCGATAAATAAATTTAAATTAAGTGCGGTAAATCCTTTACGGAGAATTTAATGCGTTACGGGTAAAATGGTAATTTAACAAATATCTAGATATTTTGAGACATTTGTTAAGTTATATTTAATATATATATGGGGAGGGAGGAGAGGAGGAGGAAAATGGGTTCGCGGGTCAGAGGTAGAAGATGGAAAATTTTTTTTCTTTCCTTTCTTTTTCTTTCCTTTTTTTTTCCTTTCTTCCTTTTTCCTTCTTTCCTTTTTATACTATTTTCTTTCCTTTTCCTTCCTTCTAGTTTCCTTTCTTTCTATTCTCTCTCAAGCAAACATATATATATATATATATATATATATTATATATATATATATATATATATATATATTATATATATATGTATATATATAT
>PGTU02004270.1:0-29311 GCA_002896215.2 Cicer echinospermum
TATTAATCCAATGACACAAATGAACTTATAGATGCACTAGATTGGGTTAAAGCTAGGGAGACGCAATAACCTAATTGTTATTCAAATGACACAAATGAACTTATTGGATGCACAAGATATGTTAAAACCCTTAATTGGACTTGAATAAGCCTAGGGAGGACGAAAATGACCTAAATGTAAATCCAATGACAAAAATAAAACTTATTGGATGCAAAAGATTGATTAAAAACCCTAATTGCATCCAATGACACAAATGAACTTATTGGATGCACAAGATTGGTTAAGAACCCTAATTCGACTAGAGTAAGCCTAGAGAGAACGCAAATGACCTAAATGATAATCCAGTGACCCAAATGAACTCATTAGATGCACAAGATTGGTTAAAAACCCTACTTGGACTAGAATAAGGCGAGTGAGGACGAAAATGACCTAAATGTTAATCTAATGAAAAAAATAAACTAATTGGATGCACAAGAATGAAAAAAAAAAACACTAATTGGATTAGAATATGCCTAGGGAGGACGAATATGACGTAAATATTAATCCAATGACACAAATGAACTTATTAGATGCACTAGATTGGTTAAAAGCCTAGGGAGGACGCAAATAACCTAATTGTTATTCAAATGACACAAATGAACTTATTGGATGCACAAGATATGTTAAAACCCTTAATTGGACTTGAATAAGCCTAGGGAGGACGAAAATGACCTAAATGTAAATCCAATGACAAAAATAAACTTATTGGATGCAAAAGATTGATTAAAAACCCTAATTGCATCCAATGACACAAATGAACTTATTGGATGCACAAGATTGGTTAAGAACCCTAATTCGACTAGAGTAAGCCTAGAGAGAACGCAAATGACCTAAATGATAATCCAGTGACAAAATGAACTCATTTAGAAGCGCAAGATTGGTTAAAAAACCCTACTTGGACTAGAATATAAGCGAGTGAGGACGAAAATGACCTAAATGTTAATCTAATATAAAAAATAAACTAATTGGATGCACAAGAATTGAAAAAAAAAAACACTAATTGGATTAGAATATGCCTAGGAGGACGAATATGACGTAAATATTAATCCAATGACACAAATGAACTTATTAGATGCACTAGATTGGTTAAAAGCCTAGGGAGGACGCAAATGACCTAATTCTTATACAAATGACCCAAATGAACTTATTGGATGAACAAGAATTGTTAAAAACCCTTATTCGACTAGCATAAGCCTAGGGAGGACGCAAATGACCTAAATGTTAATCCAATGACACAAACCCACCTATTGGATGCACAAGATTGGTTCAAAACCCTAATTGGACTACAATAAGCCAAGGGAGGGCGAAAATGACCTAGATGTTAATCTAATGACACAAATGAACTCATTTGATGCACAAGATTGGTTAAAAACCCTAATTGGACTAGAATAAGGCGGGTGTGGACGAAAATGACCTAAATATTAATCCAATGACAAAAATAAACTTATTGGATGCACAAGAATGGGTAAAAACCCTAATTGGACTAGAATAAGCCTAGGGAGGATGAAAATGGCGTAAATGTTAATCCAATGACAAAAATTTACTTATTGGATGCACAAGATTGATTAAAAAGTCTAATCGGACTAGAATAAGACTAGGGAGGATGAATATCACGTAAATGTTAATCCAATGACACAAATGAACATATTAGATGCACAAGATTGATTAAATACCTCAATTGGACTAAAATAATCTTATGGAGGACAAAAATGACCTAAATGTTAATCCAATGACACAAATGAACTTATTGAACGCAAAAGATTAGTTAAAAACCCTAATTGGACTAGAATAAGCCTAGCGAGGGCGAAAAGGATCTAAATGTTAATCCAAAGATGCAAATGAACTTATTGGATAAACAAGATTGGTTAAAAACCCTAATTGGACTAGAATAAGGCAATGGGGCATGAAAATAACCTAAATGTTAATCCAATGACACAAATGAACTTATTTGATGCACAAGATTGGTTAATAACCCTTATTAGACTAGAATAAGCCTAGAGATGACAAAAACAACCTAAATGTTAATCCAATGACACAAATGAACTTATTGGATGCACAAGATATGTTAAAACCCTAATTGGACTAGAATAGGGAGGACGAAAATGACCTAAATGTAAATCCAATGACAAAAATAAACTTATTGGATGCACAAGATTGGTTAAAAACCTTAATTGGACTAGAATAAGTCTAGGGAGGACGACAATAACTTCAATGTAAATCCAATGACACAAATGAACTTATTGGATGCAGAAGATTGGATAAGAACCTAATTCGACTAGAGTAAGTCTAGAGAGAACGCAAATGACCTAAATGATAATCCAGTGACACAAACGAACTCATTTGATGCACAAGATTGGTTAAAAACCCTACTTGGACTAGAATAAGGCGAGTGAGGACGAAAATGACCTAAATGTTAATCTAATGAAAAAAATAAACTAATTGGAAGCACAAGAAATGAAAAAAAAAAACCCTAATTGTATTAGAATATGCCTAGGGAGGACGAATATGACGTAAATATTAATCCAATGACACAAATGAACTTATTAGATGCACTAGATTGGTTAAAAGCCTAGGGAGGACGCAAATGACCTAATTGTTATACAAATGACAAAAATGAACTTATTGGATGAACAAGAATTGTTAATTAAAAACCCTAATTCGACTAGCATAAGCCTAGAGAGGACGCAAATGACCTAAATGTTAATCCAATGACACAAACACACCTATTGGATGCACAAGATTGGTTCAAAACCCTAATTGGACTACAATAAGCTTAGGGAGGGCGAAAATGACCTAAATGTTAATCTAATGACACAAATGAACTCATTTGATGCACAAGATTGGTTAAAAACCGTAATTGGACTAGAATAAGGCGAGTGTGGACGAAAATGACCTAAATATTAATCCAATGACAAAAATAAACTTATTGGATGCACAAGAATGGGTAAAACCCTAATTGGACTAGAATAAGCCTAGGGAGAACGAAAATGGCGTAAATGTTAATCCAATGACAAAAATTTACTTATTGGATGCACAAGATTGATTAAAAAGCCTAATCGAACTAGAATAAGACTAGGGAGGACGAATATGACGTAAATGTTAATCCAATGACACAAATGAACATATTAGATGCACAAGATTGATTAAATACCTCAATTGGACTAGAATAATCTTATGGAGGACAAAAATGACCTAAATGTTAATCCAATGACACAAATGAACTTATTGGACGCAAAAGATTAGTTAAAAACCCTAATTGGACTAGAATAAGCCTAGCGAGGGCGAAAATGATCTAAATGTTAATCTAAAGATCCAAATGAAGTTATTGGATAAACAAGATTGGTTAAAAACCCTAATTGGACTAGAATAAGGCAATGGGGCATGAAAATAACATAAATGTTAATCCAATGACAGAAATGAACTTATTGGATGCACAAGATTGGTTAATAACCCTTATTGGACTAGAATAAGCCTAGAGATGACAAAAATAACCTAAATGTTAATCCAATGACACAAATGAACTTATTGGATGCACAAGATATGTTAAAACCCCTAATTGGACTATAATAAGCCTACAGAGGATGAAAATGACCTAAATGTAAATCCCATGACAAAAATATCTTATTGGATGCACAAGATTGATTAAAAACCCTAATTGGACTAGAATAAGTCTAGGGAGGACGACAATAACTTCAATGTAAATCCAATGACACAAATGAACTTATTGGACGCACAAGATTGGTTAAGAACCCTAATTCGACTAGAGTAAGCCTAAAGAGAACGCAAATGACCTAAATGATAATCTAGTGACACAAATGAACTCATTTGATGCACAAGATTAGTTAAAAACCCTACTTGGACTAGAATAAGGCGAGTGAGGACGAAAATGACCTAAATGTTAATCTAATGAAAAAAATAAACTAATTGGATGCACAAGAATTGAAAAAAAAAAACCTTAATTGGATTAGAATATGCCTAGGGAGGACGAATATGACGTAAATATTAATCCAATGACACAAATGAACTTATTAGATGCACTAGATTGGTTAAAAGCCTAGGGAGGACGCAAATGACCTAATTGTTATACAAATGACACAAATGAACTTATTGGATGAACAAGAATTGTTAAAAACCCTAATTCGACTAGCATAAGCCTAGGGAGGATGCAAATGACCTAAGTGTTAATCCAATGACACAAACACACCTATTGGATGCACAAGATTGGTTCAATACCCTAATTGGACTACAATAAGCTTAGGGAGGTCGAAAATGACCTAAATGTTAATCTAATGACACAAATGAACTAATTTGATGCACAAGATTGGTTAAAAACCCCAATTGGACTAGAATAAGGCGAGTGTGGACGAAAATGACCTAAATATTAATCCAATGACAAAAATAAACTTATTGGATGCACAAGAATGGGTAAAAACCCTAATTGGACTAGAATAAGCCTAGGGAGGACGAAAATGGCGTAAATGTTAATCCAATGACAAAAATTTATTTATTGGATGCACAAGATTGATTAAAAAGCCTAATCGGACTAGAATAAGACTAGGGAGGACGAATGTGACGTAAATGTTAATCCAATGACACAAATGAACATATTAGATGCACAAGATTGATTAATCACCTTAATTGGACTAGAATAATCGTATGGAAGACAAAAATGACCTAAATATTAATCCAATGACACAAATGAACTTATTGGACGCAAAAGATTGGTTAAAAACCCTAATTGGACTAGAATAAGCCTAGCAGGGCGAAAATGATCTAAATGTTAATCCAATGATCACAAATGAACTTATTGGATGCACAAGATTGGTTAAAAACCCTAATTGGACTAGAGTAAGGCAAGGGGGCATAAAAATAACCTAAATATTAATCCAATGACAAAAATAAACTTATTGGATGCACAAGAATGGGTAAAAACCCTAATTGGACTAGAATAAGCCTAGGGAGGACGAAAATGACATAAATGTTAATCCAATGACAAAAATTTACTTATTGGATGCACAAGATTGATTAAAAACCCTAATTGGACTAGAATAAGACTAGGGAGGACGAATATGACAAAAATGTTAATCCAATGACCTATTAACCAATCAAACACACCTATTGGATGCAAAAGATTGGTTAAAAACCATAATTGGACTAGAATAAGCCTAGGGAGGAAGAAAATGATCTAAATGTTAATCCAGTGACACAAATAAACTTATTGGATGCATAAGATTGTTCAAAACCCTAATTGGACTAGAATAAACCTAGGGAGGACAAAAATAACCTAAATGTTAATCCAATAACACAAATGAACTTATAGGATACGAAAGATTAGAAGATTGGTTCAAAACCCTAATTGGACTAGACTAAGTTTGGGGAGAACGAAAAATGACCTAAATGTTAATCCAATGACACAAATGAACTCATTGGAAGCACAAGATTGGTTAAGAACCCTAATTCGACTAAAGTAAGCCTAAAGAGAACGCAAATGACCTAAATGATAATCCAGTGACACAAATGAACTCATTTGATGCCTATGATTGGTTAAAAACCCTACTTGGACTAGAATAAGGCGAATGAGGACGAAAATGACCTAAATGTTAATCTAATGAAAAAAATAAACTAATTGGATGCACAAGAATTGATAAAAACCCTAATTGGATTAGAATATGCCTAGGGAGGACGAATATGACGTAAATATTAATCCAATGACACAAATAAACTTATTAGATGCACTAGATTGGTTAAAAGCATAAGGAGGACGCAAATGACCTAATTGTTATACAAATGACACAAATGAACTTATTGGATGAACAAGAATTGTTAAAAACCCTAATTCGACTAGCATAAACCTAGGGAGGACGCAAATGACCTAAATGTTAATCCAATGACACAAACACCCCTATTGGACACACAAGATTGGTTCAAAACCCTAATTGGACTACAATAAGCTTATGGAGGAAGAAAATGACCTAAATGTTAATCTAATGACACAAATGAACTCATTTGATGCACAAGATTGGTTAAAAGCCCTAATTTGACTAGAATAAGGCGAGTGTGGATGAAAATGACCTAAATATTAATCCAATGACAAAAATAAACTTATTGGATGCACAAGAATGGGTAAAAACCCTAATTGGACTAGATTAAGCCTAGGGATGACGAAAATGACGTAAATGTTAATCCAATGACAAAAATTTACTTATTGGATGCACAAGATTGATTAAAAAGCCTAATCGGACTAGAACAAGACTAGGGAGGACGAATATAATGTAAATGTTAATCCATTGACACAAATGAACTTATTAGATGCACAAGATTGATTAAATACCTTAATTGGACTAGAATAATCTTATGGAGGACAAAAATGACCTAAATGTTAATCAAATGACACAAATGAACTTATTGGACGTAAAAGATTAGTTAAAAACCCTAATTGGACTAGAATAAGCCTAGCGAGGGCGAAAATGATCTAAAAGTTAATCCAAAGATCCAAATGAACTTATTGGATAAACAAGATTGGTTAAAAAACCTAATTGGACTAGAATAAGGCAAAGGGGCATGAAAATAACATAAATGTTAATCCAATGACACAAATGAACTTATTGGATGCACAAGATTGGTTAATAACCCTTATTGGTCTAGAATAAGCCTAGAGATGACAAAAATAACCTAAATGTTAATCCAATGACACAAATGAACTTATTGGATGCACAAGATATGTTAAAACACCTAATTGGACTAGAATAAGCCTAGGGAGGACGAAAATGGGCAAAATGTAAATCCAATGACAAAAATAAACTTATTGGATGCACAAGATTGATTAAAAACCCTAATTGGACTAGAATAAGTCTAGGGAGGACGACAAAAACTTCAATGTAAATCCAATGACACAAATGAACATATTGGATGCACAAGATTGGTTAAGAACCCTAATTCGACTAGAGTAAGCCTAGAGAGAACGCAAATGACCTAAATGATAATCCAGTGACACAAATGAACTTATTTGAAGCACAAGATTGGTTAAAAACCCAAATTCGACTAGCATAAGCCTAGGAAGGACGCAAATGACCTAAATGTTAATCCAGTGACACAAACACACCTATTGGATGCACAACACTGGTTCAAGACCCTAATTGGACTACAATAAGCTTAGGGAGGGTGAAAATGACCTAAATGTTAATCTAATGACACAAATGAACTCTTTTGATGCACAAGATTGGTTAAAAACCCTAATTGGACTAGAATAAGGCGAGTGTGGACGAAAATGACCTAAATATTAATCCAATGACAAAAATAAACTTATTGGATGCACAAGAATGGGTAAAAACCCTAATTAGACTAGAATAAGGCTAGGGAGGACGAAAATGACGTAAATGTTAATCCAATGACAAAAATTTATTTATTGGATGCACAAGATAGATTAAAAAGCCTAATTGGACTAGAATAAGACTAGGGAGGACGAATATGACGTAAATGTTAATCCATTGACACAAATGAACTTATTAGATGCACAAGATTGATTTAATACCTCAATTGGACTAGAATAATCTTATGGCGGACAAAAATGACCTAAATGTTAATCCAATGACACAAATGAACTTATTGGACGCAAAAGATTAGTTAAAAACCCTAATTGGACTAGAATAAGCCTAGCGAGGGCGAAAATGATCTAAATGTTAATCCAAAGATCCAAATTAACTTATTGGATAAACAAGATTGGTTAAAAACCCTAATTGGACTAGAATAACGCAATGGGGCATGAAAATAACATAAATGTTAATCCAATGACACAAATGAACTTATTGGATGCACAAGATTGGTTAATAACCCTTTTTTCACTAGAATAAGCCTAGAGATGACAAAAATAACCTAAACGTCAATCCAATGACACAAATGAACTTATTGGATGCACAAGATATGTTAAAACCCCTAGTTGGACTAGAATAAGCCTAGGGAGGACGAAAATGACCTAAATGTAAATCCAATGACCAAAATAAACTTATTGGACTCACAAGATTGATTAAAAACCCTAATTGGACTAGAATAAGTATAGGGAGGACGACAATAACTTCAATGTAAATCCAATGACACAAATGAACTTATTGGATGCACAAGATTGGATAAAAACCCTAACTGGACTAGAATAATCCTAGGGAAGATGAAAATGATATAAATGTTAATCTAATGATACAAAAACACCAATTGGATGCACAAGATTGGTTAAAAACCCTAATTGGACTAAAAGAAGCCAAGGGAAGACGAAAATGACCTAGATGTTAATCAAATGAGACAAATGAACTTAATATATGCACAAGAATGGTTAAAAACATCAAGTTGAAAAGTGTTGAAAATATATTTATATTTATTACATATCATGTAAATAGGGATAATATCTCCCATATTTATTTTTGTATTTATTGCCTTGAGCCTATATAAAACAGACTCCGTTGTGTAGTTCAGACACACGGTTTCACCATATGTCTCTCTCATTTTCTCTTAATCAACATGGTATCTAGAGCCTATTAAGAGAGACAACCTATACCGTGATTACCCCGGGACCCACTGTCCTTCGGTGAGATTTTTTTTCGGTAAACCGTGTCTCAATTCCGGTTTACCCTTCTTTGTCGCTTTTTCGTTCATTTTTTTCTCCACTGTTCATCGCGCGACACTGTTAATTGCGCGACACTGTTCATCGCGCGGTACTGTTCATCGGGAAAAGAAAAAAAAAAAAAAAAACCATATTCCGCCACTATTTCGCTGCTGGTTTTTAGGTAACTACTTATTGATTATGGCTACTTATAAAGATTTTCTTCGGTGGAGAGAGTATTGTCAGAACTCGAGTTCCGCTGTTTCCGCCGCACAAAGTGGTAATTCACCTGTTTGCATCTCACCTTCTCATAGCCCATGGATTCTCGATTCTGGTGCATTGATCACATTACTGGTAATAAGAACTCTTTTCTCCTCTCTCACAACATCTGGTTATTTACCTAGGATAGTCTCAGCCAATGGTTCCCAACACAGTCTCAAGGGATTGGCACGTCCAAATCCTCCCTACTCTGTTAGTTAAATCTGTCCTTTATGTGCCTGGATGCCCATTTAATTTAATTTCTATCAGTCGATTGACTCGTTCTCATGACTGTGTTGTCACATTTACTAATTGCAATGTTACTTTGCAAGACCGAATATCAGGACGACAAATTGGTGTCGGATGTGAGTCTAATGGTCTTTATTATCTCTCAAACCCATCAACAGCGTGCCCTACCACATATTCCTCCTCTTACTATACATGCTCAGTTAGGTCATCCGAGTCTTCCCAAACTTCAACAATTAGTACCTAATCTAACCAAAATATCTAGCTTAAATTGTGAGTCGTGTCAATTAGGGAAACACACTCGTAGTCATTTCACTGATCGAGCTAATAAACGAGCTTCCTCCCATTTGCTTTAGTTCACTCAGATGTTTGGGGTCCCTCTCGTACTATTTCCACACTCGAGTCTAGATATTTGTTATCTTTATCGATGATTTTTCCCGTTGTATGTGGTATTTTTAATGAAAATAGGTCTGAATTATTTTCTATTTTTGAACAATTTTATAAGGAATTAAAACTCAATTTGGTGTATCCATTCGCACTTTGCGCAGTGATAATGCCCGTGAATATTTGTCCCATCAATTTCAAAATTTTATGACCTCTAACGGCATTCTTCATCAAACATCTTGTGCTCATACACCTCAACAAAATGGGGTAGCCGAACGCAAAAATCGGCACCTTATTGAAACCACTCGTACTCTCCTTCTTCATGGTAATGTACCATCTCGCTTTTGGGGCGATGCTGTTCTAACGGCGTGCTATCTCATAAATCGCATGCCTTCGTCTGCTCTTGATAACAAAGTCCCTCACTCGATCCTCTTTCCTGGTACCCCTCTTCACTCACTTCCTCCTCGGTCTTCGGATCTACATGTTTTGTCCACAATCTCACTCCTGTCTTGACAAACTTTCAGCTCGATCATTAAAATGTGTCTTTCTAGGTTATCATCGGTCCCAAAAAGGTTATCGTTGTTATTCTCCTACTCTTCGACGATATCTCATATCGCTGATGTCACAATTTTTTGAGTCTGTTACATACTATGAGTCGCTTCCTGATCCTTTGTCTGCAACTATTCCTCTGGACCTACCAAAGTCTATTTCACCTTCTCTTTTACCATTAGAGCCTATTACGTATGCCCCACCTGAGACACCTCCTGTGGCCCTCCCACTGTCCCACTTGCGACTCCTCTTGTTGATCCTCCAACTGTACAAACCTCTTCAGACATATCGTCGTCGTCAACCACCATCGTTGTACATGTCCCTACACCTGTTCTTGATACCGAGGTCACTCCAGACGCTCCTTCACCGTCACCCTCCTTCTTTATCGGATCCGACCCTTGATATTCTTATGCTATTCGTAAAGGTATACGTCCTACCCGTAACCCATCCCCTCATTACATTGGCTTGAGTTACCATCGTCTTTTCTCCTTTGCATTATACTTGTTTGTCTTCCATGTCTTCTGTTTCTATTCCTAAATCTCCAGGTGAAGCTTTATTCACCCAGAGTGGAGACAAGCAATGATTGACGAGATGTGTGCACTTCAGAGTAGTGGTACATGGGAAATTGGTTCCTTTACCGTCGGGAAAGTCTTAGTAGGATGTCGTTGGCTTTTATACGGTGAAAGTTGGTCCTGATGGTAAGATTGATCGTTTTTAAAGCTCGTTTGGTAGCAAAAGGGGCTCACTCAAGTTTTGGCCTACTGTTAGACTACTCCTCTCTATTGCAGCCATCAGACATTGGTCTCTACATCAACTTGACATTAAAAATGCTTTTTTTGCATGGTGACCTTGAAGAAGAAGTGTATATGGAGCAACCACCTGGGTTTGTTGCTCAGGGGAGTCCTCTACCATGGTTTGTCGACTTCAGAGGTTCTCTCTATGGTCTTAAACAGTCTCCTCGAGCTTGGTTTGGTAGATTTAGCACAGTAGTGCAACAATTTGGCATGATTCGAAGTGAAGCTGATCATTCTCTTTTTATCGTCACTCAACCCAAGGTGCATTACTTGATTGTCTATGTAGATGATATTGTCATAACTGGTAGTGATCAACAGGCATACTCCAATTGAAACAACATTTATCTCATCAGTTTCAAACTAAAGATCTTGGCAAGCTCCGCTACTTCTTGGGTATTGAGGTAGCCCAATCTAAGGACGGCTTAGTAATTTCACAAAGAAAATATGCTATGGATATTCTTGAAGAGACAGGTTGTTGAATGCCAAACCGGTTGACACTCCATGGATCCAAACGTCAAACTTCTACCCTATCATGGGAGCTTTTTAGATTCAGGAGATACAGAAGATTGGTTGGTAATTAACTACCTCACAGTCACCCGTCCAGAACATTTCTTTTGGTCAGTGTGGTAAAGTCAATTCTTAAATTCTCCTGTCAAGAACACTGGATGTTGTGATACGAATCTTGAATACATTAAAAGTGCTCCAGGAAAAGGTCTAATTTATGAAAACAGAGGACATACTCAGATAGTTGGTTATTCATATGCCAATTGGGCAGGCTCACCGATTGATAGGCGATCCACTTCTGGGTATTGTGTACTTGTTGGAGGAAACTTAATATCTTGGAAGAGTAAGAAACAAAGTGTAGTTGCAAATCTAGCGCTGAAGCTGAATACAGGGCTATGGCATTAGTGACTGTGAGCTCATTTGGTTGAAACAGTTACTCAAAGAGCTTCAATTTGAAGAGCAACACAAATGACATTAATATGTGATAATCAAGCAGCATTGCACATTGCCTCTAATCCAGTTTTTCATGAGAGGACCAAGCATATTGAGATAGATTGTCACTTTGTAAGGGAGAAAACGAATCAGGCGACATCACCACTAGTTTTGTTAATTCCAATGATCAATTGGCAGATGTATTCACTAAGTCTCTGAGAGGTCCTCGAATCAGTTATATATGTAACAAGCTTGGTGCATATGATTTATATGCTCCAGCTTTGAGGGAGTGTTGAAAATATATTTATATTTTAACATATCATGTAAATAGGATAATATCTCCATATTATTTTTGTATTTATTGCCTTGAGCCTATATAAAACACACTCGTTGTGTAGTTCAGGACACACGGTTTCACCATATGTCTCTCTCATTTTTCTCTTAATCAACAAAAAGAATAAGCCGAAGGAGGACGAAAATAACTGCCAATTTAATCCAATGACACAAATGAATCAAACAACCTATTGGATGAAACGATTGGTTAAACACCCTAATGGGCTAGAATAAGCCTAGGAGGAAGAAAATAACCCAAATGTTATCAAGTGACACAAATGAATTTATTGGATGCACAAGATTGTTCAAAAACCCTAATTGGACAGAGTAAGCCTAGGGAGACAGAAATAACTAAATGTTAATCCAATAACACAAATAACTTATAGGATCCACAAGATTACAAGATGGTTCAAAACCCTAATTGAACAAGACTAAGCCTAGAGAGAACGAAAATGACTAAATGATAATCCAGTGACACAAATGAACTCATTTGATGCACAAGATTGGTTAAAAACCTAATTGACTAGAATAAGGTGAAGAGGACGAAATGACCTAAATGTTAATCTAATGAAAAAATAAAACTAATTGATGAACAATAATTGTTAAAAACCCTAATTGGGACTAGCATTAGCCTAGGGAGGACGCAAAGGACCTAAATGTTAATCCAATGACACAAACAAAACCTATCGGATGCACAAGGTTGTTTCAAAACCCTAATATGAGTACTATAAGCTTAGGGAGGGCGAAAATGACATAAATGTTAATCAATGACACAAACGAACTAATTTGATGCACAAACTACGATCGGTTAAAAACCTAATTGGACAGAATATGGCGATGTGGACGAAAATGAACTAAATATTAATCCAATGACAAAAAATAACTTATTGATGCACAAGAATGGTTAAAAACCCTAATTGGACTAGAATAAGCCTAGGGAGGACGAAAATGACGTAAATGTTAATCCAATGACAAAAATTTACTTATTGGATGCACAAGATTGATTAAAAACCCTAATTGGACTAAGAATAAGACTAGGGAGGAGAATATGACAAAATGTTAATCCATGACCTATTAACCAATCAAACACACCTATTGGATGCAAAGATTGGTTAAAAACCATAATTGGACTAGAATAAGCCTAGGGAGGTAGAAAATGACCTAAATGTTAATTCAGTGACACAAATAAACTTATTGATGCACAAGATGTTCAAAACCCTAATTGGACTAGAATAAACCTAGGGAGGACAGAAATAACCTAAAATGTTAATCAAATAACACAAATGTGTTGAGAACAAACTCTCTATTTTAAGTTTGATGAAAATAAACAAAGGTTAATTAAGATGTTAATTATGATTCTAAATGTTATGTTAATTTAACTTGTGTTCTTGAGTGGTTTTTAATTAAGAGCAGAATCAAGCAAAATACAAGAAAAGACAACAAAGATCATTCTGCATCATAAACAGAGATGATCCTCAGCTTCACCGAACTATCTATCACCCAGCATGTTGTTCAAAGTCTATCTACATCGTTAACAATAATCTGCTCTGGAAATCATTCATATCTAACAAGTACATGGCAAGGAAACAATTACAAATAATCCAGACTCAAAAAGGATATTTGATCGCAAAGATCAAAGAGTTTTAAACATGGACAAAAGTCATGACGGTTAAGAACTCCAAAATCCAAATGTCAAGAAAACTTGATCAAACTGGGTATATGACAAGACAAGAACAAAGGAAATACAGAACATTCAAAACGGGAACTCCAGAATGATTATTGAAGCTCAAGAACGTTCAACTGATAAAACCAAGAACGTTAATCATTCTCCGTTTTCTGCACATCAACAGCAGCCTTGTATCCTCTCTGTTCAGTCTGCAATTCGCCTCAATCTTCTCCAACCTCCTCTAGCTACACTCAAGACTCAAGACAGATAATGTACCATCCAAGATCAATGAAGAAATGTCAAAGAAAGGATAGAAATGCTTTCAATGCAAAACATCAAAAGTCAAAAAAAGCTGTTTTCAAAAGCAGCATTATTTTTTATTCTAAAATAATGTTTTTAGTCAAAAAAGCATGGCCTCTCCAACAGCTATTTCGTACATCTCCAGACTATAAATAGAAGACCATTATCTCAGTTCTAAGTAAGAAATTCAAGTGCTAAGTAATCAACAGTATACAATCACACTAAAGCTTGAAATTCTGCAAAACAGAGGCAACATCACTTTCTGCAATTCGCGAAACAGCCACTGCTGCACATTCACATATCAGTTGCGAAATTGTCATTAGATACTCTGTAAAGAATCTATTCTCAAACAAGAGTTGAGCAATATCAGATTCTATCAAATCAATCATTTGTAAAACTCAAACTATAAGAGTTTCTTTATAGTTTGTTTAAGATTGCTTCCTATCAAGGTTAGATAGGTGTGTGATTGCTTTCTGGGTGGAAAGTAATTAAGAAAGAAATAGATCAAGGTTGATTTATTCTAGGTGTTGTAAGATTAAGAAGGTTCTTCATTTTAAACACTTAGTGGAAATCTCACAGTGTGAGGACTGGACGTAACCCACGTTGGGTGAACCAGGATAAATCTTTGTGTGGTATTCTCTTTCCTTTCTCGCTTTATTATACTGCATTAATCATTTGAGATAAAGTGTAAACTGATTTTCTGCTAATTAAAGAACGTTCTCTGTTTTATAACATAAACCAAGAAACGTTCTCCGTTTTCTGTTTTATAACCAAGATCATTCTTGAGTTATTTTTCTTAAGTTTAAACAGGAATTTTTAAAAGGCATATTTACAATTCAAACCCCCTTTCTTGTAAATCGACATTGTTACTTCAATTGGCATCAGAGCTCGGTCTCTAAAAAGTTCAAAAACACCTAACAAGTGTTAGAGAAAAGATCTAGAAGAATGTCGAAAGCAAAATACATTGTTGAAGGAGGATCCTCAAATCGACCTCCCATTCTTTGATGGATCAGACTATTATTTTGGAAAAACAAAATGCAGTTTTCTTAAGATCTCAAGACACAGGAATGTGGCGCATCATCACAGATGGAGATTTCACACCAAGGGTTGATCAAGATGACTCGAATTCTGCTGCTAAAAAAGGAAGCAGATGGGACAGCAGAAGATAAAGCTAAGGTACTTCTGATTTAAAGCTCAATTATTCTTATCATGTGCTATAAGCAGGGAAGAAAGTGAAAGGGTAGATGAATGCACAACTGCAAAAGAAGTCTGGGATACATTGCAAACTCACCATAAGGAACAAGCCATGTCAAAGAAACAAGGATAGACATTGGTATAAGGAAATTCGAATTGTTTGAAATGCAAGAAGGAGAAACCATTGATAAATGTTACTCAAGATTCACCACAATAGTAAATGAAATGCGCTCTCTTGGCAAAGCTTTATACTGTGCAAGAAAGAGTAAGAAAAATCATGAGTGTCTCCATATCATTGGAGACCAATGGTGACAGCTATAAGCCAAGCCAAGAACCTTGAGTCACTACCTCTGGAAGAACTAATTGGAACTCTAAGAGCTCATGAGATAGTATTGCAAGAAGACAAACCCAGTCAAGAAAGGAAAGGCAATAGCATTGAAAGTCTCTCAAGAAAAAATCACAGTACCAGTTGAAGAGGAATCATAAGAGAATGAACAAGGAGATGCTGATGAATCGCGCTTCTCACTAGAAGAATTCAAAGAATGATGAGAAGAAGAGATCAAATCAAAAGGGATTTCAAAACAGAAATCCTAAAACAGAGATTGACAAGAGTCAAGTCACATGCTTTGGATGCAACAAATTTGGGACATTAACAAGGCAAAATGTCCATCACAAAAATCCACCAAAACGATTTCCCTTCAAAAAGAAATCAATGATGGCAACATGGGATGATTTAGAGGAATCAGAAACAGAAGAAGAGGAAGAAGAAGCAACATATGCTTATGCAAAAACAGAGGAAGATGAGGTAATGAATTCTGAACCATGTCATTTATGTCAACAAATGGGAAATGAATTTGATAACTTGCTAAATGATTCAAATCTTCTTATTCAAAAATGTAGTTCTCTGAAAGAACAGTTTTATAAAGAGAAAGAAGAGAAGGAAAGAAATCAGACTGAAAATTAATTTGTTAAAAAAGATGATTCAAGAATTGAAAAGAAACAAGAGTTTTTGAAAGTGAAGAATGTCAAGAACATTCTGCGCTACAAACGGAGAACGTTCAACTTAAAAATGAAAACGAACTTCTCAAAACTGATTTACTAAACTTCATTAAAGCCACTGAACTTTTCATAACATCATGGGATCTCAAATAGGAATTTTTTGATAAAGCTGGTCTTGGTTCAATCAAACTCAAAAAACCAAACTTTATGAAAATCTTTTTTGTCCCAGAAAGAAGGGAAGAAAAATGCAAGACTAGATGCTCATTGTTGTAAAAAACTTGGACATCTAGATATTTGCATGCTACTTCAGGAAAAGGGATGAAAAAATCGAAAGAAAGAAGCTTTTTAAACATGAGAATCATCCTGTCAAGATTGTTTCAAAAAAACAGCAAAACGGAGAATGTTCTCCAGTTTGTCCCCCAAAACGGAGAAAGTTCAAAATTACAAGCTGAATGTTTCAAAAAAATCTGTTAAACCAAAGTTCAACTCTCCTAAATCATATATTGCTAAACCCATTTCAAAATCAACAAACAACACAACTGTTTCCAAAACGAGAATGATATACCACTTATAAAAACTAACTCTCAAGGACCCAAAAACAAAGGTGGGTACCTAAAACTGATGCTATCACCTGCAGGTGGTTTTCAAAATACAAAGAGAAAGCCTTGGTTCTTGGACAGTGGCTGTTCAAGCACAGACAGAGATAGAAAGTTTCATAACCTTCAGCAAGAAGATGTGTCGCGTCACATTTGGAATGTGATCTAGCTCAAATTAAGGGAAATGGAACAATTGGTAAGACAAACTCTGCTCAAATAAATGATGTCCAATACGTGGAAGGATTGAACACAATTTATTAAGCATAAGTCAGTTATGCGACAATGTATGGAATCACTTTCCACCAAAGGTATGTGAAATCAAGATGCCAAAACTGAAAAATTAATGTTCTCTGGTAAAGCGAAAGAAAATTTATATGTGTATATTGGATGAATTACCTGATGAATCATGCTTTATATCAATCAATTAAAGATAATGATCTGGCATAAAAGGGCGACATATCAGCATGAAAACTATTTCAAAAATTCCAACTTATCTTGTTAGAGGTTTACCAAAACTTAATTTTGAGAAAGACAAAAATCTGTAAGCTTGTGGCAAAAGGTAAGCAAGTCAGAGTAGCTTTCTACAAAAGATTTGTATTCAACAAATAGAACTCTTGAAACTACTTCACATTTACATTTATTCGGGCCTGTCAAAACAACAAGTCTAGGAGGAATGAAATATGGTTTTGTTATTGTTGATGATTTCTCAAGATTTACATGGGTTCTGTTTTTAAAACACAAAAGATGATGCATTTGAATCATTTAAAACATTTTGTAAAAAGGTGCAGAATGAAAAGGACTCCAGCATCATCTCTGTAAGGAGTGATCATGGAGGAGAATTCATAAATGCCTCATTCAAAAGCTTTTTTGATGAACTTGGTATATCTCACAATCTTTCATGTGCAAGAACTCCACAACAAAATGGAGTTGTTGAAAGAAAGAATAGAACACTACAAGAAATGGCAAGAACTATTTTAGAAGAATCAAATGTTGAAAGGTATTTTTGGGCAGAAGCCATAAACACTTCTTGCTATATCTTGAATCGTGTATCTATCAGAAAAATCATCAACAAAACTCCATAGGAAATCTGGAAAAACAGAAAACCAAACATTTCTTACTTTCATATTTTTGGTTGTTACTGTTACATTCTAAACAACAAAGATCCTATTGGAAAATTGATGCAAAATCCGATAAAGCGATCTTTCTTGGATACTCAACCGAATCTAAAGGTTATAGAGTGTTCAATTTAAGAACTAATGTTGTTGAAATTAGTATGCATATATTGTTTGATGAGTTTGATGATCTAGATATAAGTAAAAAGGATGAGGAAGAAGAAACTCAAAATGAAACGCAGCAGGAAACAAGTCTGCAGAAAACAGAGATTGATAAACAATCTCCGTTTCATTCTCCACCAAAAAGCTGGAAAACCATTGGAGATCATCCTCAAACTCAGATCATTGGAGACACAGCTGATGGAATCCGAACTAGAAGATCATTCAAAAATGATGACGATAGCATGGCAATGATATCTCAGATTGAACCAAAGTCAATCAAAGATGCTATTACTGATCAATCTTGGATTAACGCCATGAAGGAAGAACTTCTACAGTTTGAGAAAAATGAAGTTTGGACTCTAGTACCAGATCCTTTAGATCAAACTATTATTGGCATTCGATGGTATTCAAAACAAGCTTGATGAAGAAGGTAAGGTCGTAAGAAACAAAGCAAGATTAGTAGCTCAAGGCTACAATCAACAAGAAGGTATAGACTATGATGAAACTTTTGCTCCAGTTGCAAGGTTAGAAGCTATTCAAATACTTCTTGCATATGCATCTCATAAACTTATCAAACTGTTTCAAATGGATGTGAAAAGTGCTTTCTTAAATGGTTTTTTAAATGAACAAGTGTATGTAAAACAGCCCGAGGTTTTGAAAACCAAGCAAAACCAAATCATGTTTTCAAACTTACCAAAGCTCTTTATGACTTAAAACAAGCACCAAGGGCGTGGTACGAAAGACTGAGTTCATTTCTGATCGAGAACAATTTTCAAAGAGGAAAAATCGATACTACTTTATTCAAGAAAACTGAAGGAAATGAATTACTCATTGTTCAAGTATATGTGGATGATATCATTTTTAGATCAACAAATGAAAAAACTATGTGAAGATTTCTCAAAACTTATGCAAAGTGAATTTGAAATGAGCATGATGGGGGAATTAAGATATTTTCTTGGTTTACAAATCAAACAATACGAAAAAGGCATTTTTGTTTGTCAAGAAAAATATATCAAAGATCTGTTGATCAAATATAAAATGAATGAGTCAAAAATTATGACAACTCCCATGCATCATCCACTTCCTTAGAAAAAGATGAAAATGGCAAATCTGTCTCTGAAAAAGAATATCATGGAATGATCGGTTCTCTGCTATATCTAACTGCTAGCAGACCAGATATTGTGTTTGCAGTAGGATTATGTGCTCGATTTCAATCAGCGCCAAAGAATCCCACTTAACTGCTGTTAAACGAATATTTAGATATCTCGTTGGAACAACTAATCTTGGTCTTTGGTATAGAAAAGGTTCCCATTTTGATATTATAGCGTACTGTGATGCTGATTATGCTGGAGACAAAGTTGAAAGAAAAAGCACAAGTGGAGCATGTCAGTTCCTAGGTGAAGCATTAATCAGTTGGTCATGCAGAAAACAGAACACCATAGCACTATCCACAACTGAGGCTGAATATGTGTCAGCTGCAAACTGCTGTTCACAAGTTTTGTGGATCAAGAACCAACTTCAAGATTACTCTCTAAGCTATTCCAATATTCCAATTTATTGTGATAATACAAGTGCTATAAATCTGTCTAAAAATCCTATTCAGCATTCTAGATCAAAGCATATTGAAATAAAACATCATTTCATTCGTGATCATGTCAATAAGAAAGACGTTGAATTAATCTTCGTTGATACTCAAAATCAACTTGCTGACATTTTCACTAAGCCTCTTGTGGAGGATAGTTTTAATTCAATCAAGGAAAAACTGAGAATCATGAAAATCCAGAAAATTCTGGTTGAAATCTGCTTCTGCAGAAAACGGAGATCGTTTATCAGTCTCCGTTTCGCGATTCATCATTCTCCGTTCTGGAAAAAGCAACAGTCTGCTTTTCCCTCTCAAAAGTAAAAAAGGCAAATCTTGGCATTTATTACACGTGCCCTTGTGTCTGGTGTTAGAATGCTGACACATACTCTCTCCAATCCCCCAAAATGCTTTCCATTTTCCTAGGTACAAACTCATCATTACTCCACCTTTTTCTCTCCATCCACTCAAGTCAGGAACTGCTCCTCTTCCCACCTTCTTTTCCCCAAAAGCTGGAATCATCTCTCTTTATCTATATCACATTCACTGTTCATCTTCTTCATCATCTTCCTCCCAGAAAAACAAAAAATGGCTCGAACCAAACAGTCTGCACGAAAAAATGCCTCTCTCTGTACACCACCCTCTTCATCGTCCTCATACCAATCCAGAGAGCGTTCTCCCTCTCCACCACCTCGCCCTTCACCACCACACTCATCTTCCGCCTCTCCATCTCCTCAAAACAGTCAAGAAGTTCTAAACCTCATGCCTCTGTCCACCTTTCTTCCACCACTATACACTCGTCCTACACCAAACTACGCTCAAGTGCCTCCTCATCTTCGCACCAGAATCACTCCTCCACGCCGCTCCATGCGCGTCCAGTCTGGTATTGGTACATCAAAGTCCTTGAACCCTAAACCTTTTTACTTTATCATTTCAGACTCTGAGAGTGATGACTCTTCTGAATCGTGTCCCCCCAGTTAGAAAAATCACCAACACAAACTGAACCAACAAAGACACACGATGCCTACAGTACCAACACCTTCACCACAAAATCACCAACGACTACTAATCCTTCGACACCCTCAAAAATCGGCTTTCTCTTCTGAACCTTCACACGCAAACTCCTCCCCATCAAAAATGGAGATCGTTTAAATGACATCGTTTCTCCTTCTCCAAACCAAAAGGAACCACTCTCTCAACCTAAACCACCAACTAAACCCATGAGAACCAAAAACACAATCACTATTGCTCAGTTTCTTGCTCAAAAAAAATCTCCCAATCCTCAAAGAAAGAAAACGCTTGCCCCAAAACAAAACCTAAAAAAACAGTCAAAAAACCAATTTCTCCAGAACAAGAACGTTCTCCAACTGCTCCACCACAAGAACGTTCACACACAAAGAACATTCTCCAAACTGCCCCTCCACCAAAATCTTCTTCACAAAAGAATTCCAAACGATCTTTCCCTATATCCACATCCTCTGATTCTGAACCATCTCCCCCAACTAAGAAACCAAAACAGAATGCTCCTCCTCTAATCTCCCTTGCAAAATCAAAAACTCTTCAATGAAAAATGGGCTCAACGCCCAGTTGGGATAGGAAGAATTTTTGTTTTTGATAATCTGGTTGTGGATGGCAATGCTGTTCAGCACCATACGGATGCTCTTGGATGGACCTCCTTCTTAAAGATCTCTGAATCCTTTTCCCAGAAGTCGTTCGTGCTTTCTATTGCATGCCAAAACCTTTGCTGACAAATCTCTTTTTATCTCAAAAAATAAAGGGAGTAGAAATCAGATTGACTCCAGACATTTTGGCCAACATTCTCCAGCTTCCAACAGAAGGGCCATCTGTTATATGGTGACAACTGGTATGCAGCTCTGGGTCTTAGAAAGACAGATGTGCAGACTGAGCTTTTTGAAGAAAACTCCACACGTTATTTAGCCACTTACTTAAAGCCTCTTCCTAAAGTCTTCAACAATATGTGTCAACTACTCTACTTCCACACTGTGGAAGTCATGAGTACGTTTCTGATAATGACGCCTTGCTCATCTATCATCTGTTAAAACTGCAAGAGATTGAACTTACCTCATGTTATTCTCCAGCACATGATCTGTTGCAGCCCAGAAAGATTACAAAAAGAATATTGTGCCTTATGGCATGGTCCTGACTAAAATCTTCGGGCATTTTGGAGTATCTCTTGCATCTGAAAAATCCTTGATCAAAATTTCCAAGTTTTCCACCAAAAATTTATCTCATATGCGCAACACCGCCTCTGCTCCAACAACTACTCTTCCATCTTGTCCCATCTCTCTCAAAAGGAAGAGATCAGCCGGAAGACGACCTTTCCAGAAATTCTATTTCTTTTTTCTTCTCCTTCTACTGATCCCAATGCAATCTCAGACAAAACTCCTACACTAGAACGTTCTCCACCCCCTCCAAGAACGTTCTCCAGAACATATCCCATCACATCCCTCTCTTTTTGCTCAAACATCTGGCGCTATCCCTTCACATATTCCCTCTTTTTCTCAACCACCTCACTGCCCTACACATGACTTTAGTACTCTCTTATCTAATCCTCTTCTGTCTACCATGTCTCCACTATTTGTTTCACCACAGAAAACCAGTTCTTCCATTTTTGGAATAAGTTAGTTTTTATACTTTCCCGCTGACCACTCTACCTCATCTGTTGGTCCTCTACCATCTATTTCATCTTCTTTTGGCCTCTCTCCCATCCTTATCTGCCATGCCTATTCCTCCAACACAGTTGTCGCTACTTCTTCTCAACCCTCCGCTCACATTCCCTCCACTGACACTTAGCTGCACCCTCAAACTCTGATATCATGGCCGCTCTCCAGATCATAAATGACAAGACAATTCAGCATGATCAAGAGACTGCTCTACTCAGAACTTGGATGGCTGATCATCTTGCTCCCAAGCTGGGAATTCCACCTCCGCCTCCTCATCCGGTGCCTCCTCCCTCTCAGATCCCTCCTGCTGGAAAATCCTCCTCCTCCGAAGGATCTTCTCCCTCCTAGCATCTTAGGTCTATCCCTTGTGTCTTTTTGAATGACAAAGGGGGAGAATTAAGTTAGATTTTCTTTTATTCTGTTACTGCTCTCTTTGATGTAGTTCTGCCTCTTTTGATGTATCTTTGCCAAAATTAATGAACTTTTGTTATCTTTAATGAAACTCTTTCTGATTGCATTTAAATATTTTATTTAATGTTGAATTAACAAATGCACAAATTGAGGGGGAGCTGTTACAGCTCTTTATATTAGAATCAAATTAAAATCTAAATTAACATGTTTGTCATCATCAAAAAGGGGGAGATTGTTCAGACAAACTCTCTATTTTAAAGTTTTGATGAAATAAACAAAGGTTAATTAAGAATGTTAATTATGATCTAAATGTAATGTTAATTTAACTTGTGTTCTTGAGTGGTTTTAATTAAGAGCAGAATCAAGCAAATACAAGAAAAGACAACAAGATCATTCTGCATCATAAACAGAGAATGATCCTCAGCTTCACCGAACTATCTATCACAGCATGTTGTTCAAAGTCTATCTACATCGTTAACAAATAATCTGCTCTGGAAATCATTCATATCTAACAAGTACATGCAAGGAACAAGTACAAATAATCCAGACTCAAAAAGGATATTTGATCGCAAAGATCAAGAGTTTAAAACATGGACAAAAGTCATGACGGCTTAAGAACTCCAAAATTCAAATGTCAAGAAAACTTGATCAAACTGGGTATATGACAAGGACAAGAACAAAGGGAAATCAGAACATTCCAAAACGGGAACTCCAGAATGATTATTGAAGCTCAAGAACGTTCAAACTGATAAAACCAAGAACGTTAATCATTCTCCGTTTTCTGCACATCAATAGTAGCCTTGCATCCTCTCTGTTTCAGTCTGCAATTCGCCTCAAATCTTCTCCAACCTCCTCTAGCTACACTCAAGACTCAAGACATATAATGTACCATCCAAGATCAATGAAGAAATGTCAAAGAAAGGACAGAAATGCTTTCAATGCTAAAACATCAAAAGTCAAAAAAGCTGTTTTCAAAGCAGCATTATTTTTATTCTAAAAATAATGTTTTAGTCAACAAAGCATGGCCTCTCCAACAGCTATTTCGTACATCTCCAGACTATAAATAGAAAACCATTATCTCAGTTCTTAAGTAAGAAATTTCAGTGCTAAGTAATCAACAATATATCAATCACACTTAAGCTTGAAATTCTGCAAAAACAGAGGCAACATCACTTTCTGCAATTCGCGAACCAGCCATTGCTGACATTCACATATCAGCTGCGAAATTGTCATTAGATACTCCTTAAGAATCTATTCTCAAACCAAGATTGAGCAATATCAGATTTTGTCAAATTCAATATTGTAAAAACTCAAACATAAGAGTTCTTTATAGTTTTGTTTAAGATTGCTTCCTATCAAGTTAGATAGGTTGTTGTGATTGCTTCTGGGTGGAAAGTAATAAGAAGAATAGATCAAGGTTGATTTATTCTAGGTGTTGTAAGAATTAAGAAGGTTCTTCATTTTAAACACTTAGTGGAAAATTACACAGTGTGAGGACTGGACGTAACCCACGTTGGGTGAACCAGGATAAATCTTGTGTGGTATTCTCTTTCCTTTTCTCCTTCTTTATTATACTGCATTAATCATTTGAGATAAGTGTAAACTGGATTTCTGCTAATTAAAGAACCGTTCTCTGTTTTATAACATAAACCAAGAACGTTCTCCGATTTCTGTTTTATAACCAAGATCATTCTTGAGTTATTTTCTTAAGTTTTAACAGGAATTTTTAAAAGGCATATTTACAATTCAAACCCCCCTTTCTTGTAAATCAATATTGTTACTTCAACATGATGTACTCAAGTTAGTGATGAATCACGATAAACTACTTGTGTCATTTTATTCATACACTTCTTAGTTTTATTATTGCTTCCACTCCAAATAAATAATCAAGTTTGAACCAGTTTAATCAAATAATAAAAAATTTACCAACTTAGTCAAACACAATTCAACTCTTCATTTTTTGTATTTGCACCTTCAATGTTTCCATTATTCAATTCAGTATATATACAAAGATGTTAAAGCAAAATATACATCAAAGTTAGTTATAAAAAATAAACTAACTATCCTAATCTAAGTACAAACTACTCATTTGATACAAACGTACGTAAAACAAAAATAGTAATTGAGTCTGTGAATATGTGTCTCAAATCATCTAACTAAAGTTAGTTAAGCTTTAGTGGTTGTTATAACTACATTTGACCAAGTTAGTTATGAGAGGTGGTTATAGTTGGTTTGCTTTTGTATATTATAATTAAAGCTGAAATATTGAAGCAGCTTAGAGTAACGTGGGTTGTAGTAGCAGTAGTAGCAGTAGTAGCTGGAAACTAAGAGAGGCATATGCAATTCATGATTCATAGAAATTCAGAGAAGAAATATTAAGAGAGAAAAGAAAGATTGAGTGAAAAATCTAGTATTGCTAGCTTGCTTGCTTGCCCGTGGCGTATGTCTCATCAATTGAGACCGAATTGATGACTCTTCATCATATGCATATTTTCCCACTGTTTTAGTCTTATTTATCTTCAATCATTAGTTAAATTAAGGATTTATTTGATATATTTTGTTAATTTTATTTCTTTGATTTAATAAAATGTTTATGTTCTTATTTCCTTGATTTAAGTAGAATTTTTTTGAAGTTTTGCGTTGTTACTTTGTTTTAGCGCAGTGCTGAATTTTTGTGAGAAATCAACATGACTTATGTAGAGTATTTCAGCCATATCTAGAGTTGTAGATGTGCAATTCAAGTCAAACCAAGTGCAAATGAAAGCTAAGATCCATAACTACAACTTTCTGAAGCGCGCCAGCTGCGCCTGAGGCACATTTCCAGCCTTTCAACACTGTCCATGCGTTGAAGCACGTTTTCTGCGCCTGGGGCACGTGAGGCGCATCAGCATTTATAAAAATACAATTTTTCACTGTTTAGGGATTTTTGACTCTTGGGAAGTTGGGAGACTTGTGCCCTAGCATAGAAACTCAAAGACGACCGTTTTATCATCATTGGAGCAGTTTTATCAAGAATCATTCATTAATACTTCTTGTAATTCTTCTATAATCTCTATCTTTTTTATCTCTGTCATGAGTAACTAAATCCTATTTGTTAGGGATGAGTGTAACAAGATGAAACTCTTATTTTTATGATTTGATTTCTAGTTATATGAATGAGTTTATTGAATTATTTTTCTCATCTATGTGCTTAATGCTTTTTATTGCTTGATCAACATTAAAATGTTCTACGATTTGTATTTTGAAACGGAAGTGGACTTTACGAATGCTTGAGATGAGAAATTCATGAATTTGTAGTCTAGACATAGATGCAGGTCATGAAACCAATTAAATTAGTTGCAAAGCAATAATTTACAAGAGAATTTCTATACGGTAATGCTTAATTCTAATCTTAAATCTACTAAGGAATTATGGGTTACTTTGGAATTAAAGGTTCTGTCACTAAGACATTAGGGCAAGAATAATAAAGAGAATTCGGTAATAATTCAATAAAGGAATTCAGTAACTAGGATCAAATTAGACACCAAGGTTGGATTCGAAGTGAAACTCATCCCTGACATTTTTCTCATTATAAAGGATCAATTTTATTACTGTTGTTAATTTCAAATATTATTTCAATCAATTCGGAAACTTTTTGTTCAATTTCAGTAATTAAATATAATTCGATAGTAAAACGCAATCCTTGAGTTCGACACTCGGTACTACCGTTTTAATTATTACTTGCAACGATTCAATACACTTGCTAAAACGCTAACACGAACACATAAATTCTTGGTGTTATTCTTCCCTTATTCTTCTTTAATTCTCGTTTGCATTGATTGAAAACTGTTTTTTTATCAAAACTGCATAAACGAAGAACGATAATCAGTCTTCATTTTCTATTTTCAGAACATGATCTGTTTTCTTCTGTTTTCAGAAGAAAACCAAAAACGTTCTAATTTTCTGTTTTTTTGGTTTTCTGTTCTGTCCAGAACGTTCTCCGTTTTTCAACAAAAAATGCAGAACGTTATCTGTTTTTATTTTTTCTCTGCAATTGTTTGTTTTTATATTTTGTTGGTTAATTCTTATAGCAGATCCCAATATTATTTTAACAGAGTCCATTAGTGTTTGCCCGTGGAGATAGTAATTTTGATAGTTATTCTCTCAATGATATGTGAATTATTAATTTATTTTGATAATGGAAAGATATATACTATATGAAACAACGTTATGAGGTAGTTTGTTTCAAGTAATTGATACAATTTAATTGGAGAAAGCTTGTACATTGTTGTTGTTGTGAAGATGTTATGCAATTAGAGTGGTTCAAAATCAAACTTAGTTGAATTGTCGATGAGAAGTTTCTTGTTAATCTTGTTTTTGGTTGCCAATTTTGGGATCTGTTTATATATATATATATATATATAATATATATATATATATATATATATATATATATATATATATATTTGGCTGAAGTACATGGAATGCTGATTTTGTACGATAAAAAGATTTGGCGTAGGATTCGATTCTTCTAAAGATTAACAACTCACGTCAGAGTATATTATGAATAATATGCAACCAATAAATATATAAACCAATAGCTGATATATATATATACCCGCGTAACAAATTGTGGTGAAATATCAAGCGTGATTTTATTAAGAAATCTCATCATCATACTCATAAATGTTAACTTGTAAAATTAATAAAAACAACTGATTTTTCATAAACACTAGAACAAAAGTTTAAAATGGAAAACTTTTGTTGTCTAAATGTGAAAGCATGTCAGATGACAAACGAAGCAAGCGAACACTTCTCTCCATTTTAAGTTCTGTGATACGTTGAATGGTTGATTGATGCTTGTTAAGATTTTCAAGGCTAATCGTGCTTTGATAGAACTCATATTGTAGCTTTGCAAGTTGCTCCAATTTTGCTATTTGATAGTCTAGGTCGCCAACATTTACTCGATTCAGCTTGTGTAGCAAATCCATTGCAATTTCCTCCACTAATTCGAGTTCTGTCCTGTACACCAACATTAAGAAAAATGGCACATGTAAATATCTAAGTTTCACAATAAAATAAAACCAGGGACTTAGGTTATTCACTAGTACTTAAAATCCACTTAAATCTCTAAAAATAATCAATGACATTTCTCAAAAATATATAAGTTAATGGCACATGTAAATATCTAAAAGTTTCACAATAAAACAAGAACGGTGGACTTAGGTGGTCCATCGCTGAATAATGTTTAAAACTCATTCGAAATTCTAAAAAACATTAACGATACTTCTCAAAAGTATAAGTCAACGATTCTATTTGTCTTTATGATTAAGACAATGTAAGACCCATAATTTTAAAGTACCCTTTTATGTATTTTTGGTATATTTTGGATTTTGGCTCGGAGGCTTTTAAGCCAAAGTTAATAATATTTTGGAGTTTTCTAATCAAAAAGATATTTCGATGCCAATTAGAATTTCTCGTCGATAAATAAATTGAATTTAACTGCGGAAAATCCTTTACGAAGAATTTAAGGCGTTTCGGGTGAAACGGTAATTTAATAAATATCTAGATTTTGAGATATTTGTTAAGTTATATTTATTATATTTATATATGTTTGTTTGGGAGGAAAAAGAAAGGAAAACTAGAAGGAAGGAAAAGGAAAAGAAAATAGTATATAAAGGAAGGAAGGAAAAAGGAAGAAAGGAAAAACAAAGGAAAGAAATAGAAAGGAAGGAAAATCTCGAATTCCATCTCCTTCCTCTGAACATCTCACGTGAAAAACCAAAAATCCATCCTTCTCCATTTTTCGTTTTCGTTGCTTCCTTTTCTTCAAAGCTAGTGACCCAAGGTCGGGTGTGAGTTAGATCAAGGTTTTCGCAACTCCACTCTTCCTCTTTGATTCGAAAACGAAGAAAAACGGTTTTGAGATCCAAACACAAACCCCTCCGTTTCTTCTAGATCCAAACCTCATTTCTCGAAGAGACAGAAGGGAAAGTTGCTCACCACCACGCTACGGTGCTAGTGAACTAATTTGGAAGCGGCGTTGCGAGCGGAGATTTTACCGGAATTACTCGCGGTACCGGAAACGTCCGTTAAAGCTAACGTTGAGGTAAGGGCTCCTTCCAAACTTCTAGCTTGCATTAGGGACTTATCTGTAGTTGTGTGGGGAGGAATTTGTTAGGGTTAAATGTATCGATTTGGGGAAAAACGAAACTAGTGTGTTATGGGTAAAAACCTTAGAGTTAGGTTTTGTTTATAGTGATGAATGTTTCGTGGTAAATGAAATTGAATGTATCTGGGTGTTATGTTGCGTGATTTGTGTTCGTTGTATTTGGTGTGTTCGTACTTGATGTTTGTTAATTGGTGTGGTTGTTGTGAATTATGGTTTGAATGTGAAAGTATGTTTGAATTTGTTTCTGTGGAATTTGAAAACCATTAGAGTTAAACGAGTATTAAAAATGGGGAATCTTTTAATACCTCGGTTTGCTTAATGTGTATTT
>PGTU02004277.1:0-11000 GCA_002896215.2 Cicer echinospermum
CACCTCGTTATCATACCGATGGATATCGATCAAAAATTGATCATATGACCGTTAACGATGTAATATATTAAAACATTACATTATTTCTATTATTTTATTTTTCTTATGCATATATATATTACTAACAAACTTATTATATATCAGTTTATCTGGAGGCCATATCTACATCTAACATACGATCATCCAGAAGATAATTGGCTATGGAATGCATCTACATATTTAATTTGTTTCTACATAATAGAAATGCATCAAACTGATAGAGTGAAACTACAATTTGGACTACCTCAAGAAATTCCACATCCTCCGAGGAACATGAAAAAGTATCATAAGGTAGATTTGCATAAACAAGTTGACTATAGTTGGCATTATTCTATGAAAATGAGAACAAAGAGTGGAATGAACGCGAGAATCATATTCTTCATGGTCAACCTCTAAATGTTGAATTGAAACCAAGTTATGAATACATGGTTTGGTTTTGCAAAAATTCTAAACGATTTATTTCTGTAGAAAACCAATTGGTTGATCCTCGTGCCAATCCACCACAACCTCCACCACAATCTAGCCAACACTTTGT
The DNA here is from genome assembly GCA_002896215.2 of Cicer echinospermum. Classification (NCBI taxonomy): domain Eukaryota; kingdom Viridiplantae; phylum Streptophyta; class Magnoliopsida; order Fabales; family Fabaceae; genus Cicer; species Cicer echinospermum. The sequence goes on from PGTU02004277.1 coordinate 575, forward strand.
TCACCCTCAACCTCACCGCAATCTAGTCAATTCTTTTTTTCACCCCCAACCTCCACCGCAATCTAGCCAACATTTTTTCCAAGAATCAATGCCCAACACAACACACACAAAATCAATATTATATACCAACACCTCCTGACACTCAACCGCCTCCTAATACTTACCCACACACACATCCTCATACTTTTATCCACACACCACATCAATCTTACGGGTTTCACGCCAGGGGGAACAATTTAATTTTGACAGTCAACAACCACATCAAGAAGACAACCGTCGACTATCATTTGCATCAAGCGAAGAGGAATTGTTGTATAACACGTTCAACAGTCGTCATAACACACCTGAGTCCGCTACCAGTTACTGAATAATATGTGTCAACAAAACTTTCAAATTCCAAGCTTTGGGAATGCATATACTCCGTTGAAATCAAATATCTAACTGGACTCAAGTGGAAGTAGTTCTTCTGCAGCACTTCCACCTAGACATCCTCCCACAGCAAGAAGACGAAGATCAAGAAGAAGAAGAAGAACAACAACAAGAAACTCGTGATGTACCAAGGCGTCGTCAATCCCGTACGTGTGAGAAAACCTCGACAATGTGGTATGGAGGCCACCTTCGACATTAATTATCGTAATTTTTGTAACATTTGTGATGTTTTTTATGAATTTGTGATTTTTTTTATGAAATTACCGTTCTTTTGTAAAATTTATGATGTTATTTAATTAAATTAATGTAATTTAAAGTTTTATCGTAATTTAAATTTTCTATTTATGTATTTTTATGTATTTTTATGAATTATAATAATTTAATGTTATATATATATTATAATATATATATATATTTTAATTAAATTTATTTTTTACAAAAAACTAACCTTTAAAAAAAATGACATTTCGAACTTGGGGGTTTGTGCAAAAATTTAATCATAATTTAAAATTTCTATTTATCTATTCCTTAATGAATTATATTAATTACTATATATATATGAAGTTTGTTATTTCAAAAAATTGAATAATTATTTTTACAAAAAAACTAACTTTTTAAAAATTGACATTCGAAATTGAATTTCCTAAAATTTTATCCTAATTTAAAATTTTTATTTATCTATTTTTATGAATATATATTAATATATATATATATATTTCTTTTGTTATTTCAATAAAAATTAAATATATTTTTAAACAAAAAAATTATTTTATATGTCCATTTGGATTTATTAATTTATTTCATATTTAATGTCTATTTATTTATTTTTTATGTATTTTATATTATTTAAAATAATTAAATTATATATATGGAGTAACGAAAAAAATTGAAAATTGTTTTTTTTATATAATAAAAAAACCAGTTGGAAGTCCGCCATTTGGGAGTATTGCCTTCCTTAAGGAAGTCGCCATTCCAAATGGCGACTTATAAGGGGAAAAATTTTGAAAAAAAAAGGGGCATTTTGGTGTATAGTTTCAAAAGGGGCATATTGGTATATAATTTTGAGAAAGAGGGTATTCCAAAAAAATAGCCACAATATAATTCAACATTATCATTTTTTTAAAAATAAAAGATATTAATAGTCAATTATATTTTAAATTTTTTATATCTTATTTTGATATGCATTTTACATTTTATTTCATCAAATAAATACAAGTACCATTATATGTTAGAAAAATAAATTGTTAATCAAAGTACAACGAGTCAAACAATTATCTTATATAATACGTTATCATACGAATTTTACAAAACATTTTAAAAAATTAAAATTAGATGATTGTGATAAACATGATTTACCTCATTTTAATTTTCCTAATCATATTCAATTATTACAAAATCAATAAAAGTAATATTATAAGTTAACTATATTTATCATACATAAAATATTACTTATAAAATTATTTTACAATTATTTATAATAAATTTATAATTTATAAATTATTTTACAATTTGATAGTAATTTATAAATTTATATTATTATCAAATTATTTTATAATAAAATTTATAAACTATTTTATAATATTATTTTATAATATTATTAGTCATTTACCAATGGTAATAATTTATATTATTAGTCATTAAATTCAATAAAAAAAAACACCTAATCACTCATAAATATCGACATAAATGTTCTTTATCTAATCTTCCTTTATGAACAATTATATTATTTCACTTACGGTGAGTAATAATTTTATACGTTAAAAATTAAATTACTCATTAATGTCAATCCATTTTTTTTAGTAACATTTTATAAAATAAAATATATATTTTATTTGACAGAAAATACATAAATTTATTAAAAATAATCATAAAATACGAATATCTGAAAAATTATTAAAAAAGTTACTTCCAATTATTAAAATCTATCATCTATTATATGTATTTAAAATAGACTCCGATACCACAGACAACAACTTATTTTTTTTTACAAACTTTTGATGAAATATATTCAATAATTTTGTTTACAACAACTTCTCATGCTCGCAATTAAAATATAATAATAATAAAACAAATAAATTTAGACTACGCTACAATATAATTCAACATTAACATTTTTTTTAAATAAAAATATTAAATAGTAAATCATATTTATAAATTTTTACATCTTATTTTTGGGTTGTATTTTATATTTTATTTCGTCAAAAAAATACAAATACCATTATATGTTGAAAAATAAATTAACAATCAAAGTACAATGAGTCAAACAATTATCCTATATAATAAGTTATCATACGAATTTTATAAAATATTTTAAAAATTAAATTAAATGAGTGTGATAAACATGATTTTCCCTCATTTTAATTTTCCTAATCATATTCAATTATTACAAATCAATAAAATAATATTATAAGATAACTACATTTATAATACATAAAGTATTAATTATAAAACTTATAAAATTAATTAATTAATATCCGCGCAACGCGCGGGCCGTAATCTAGTTTATATAATATAAACAAACAAGTGTAAAAGGAGAGAGAAAAATCAATAGAAAGATAAAGAAAAACTAAATTATGATGAGAGTTGCGTGTTTATTAATTAATTAATTTTGTAAGTTTTATAAGTAATATTCATGTATTATAAATATAATTATCTTACAAGATTACTCTATTGATTTGGAACAATTGATTATGATAAAAAATTAAAATAAAGAAAAATTATGTTTACCATAATTATTTAATTTAATTTATTTAAATTTTTTGTCAATTTTCCTTGATAAGTTATAATAATGAATGATTGTTTTTCTCCTTATACTATGATATTGTTTTCTTAACATATTTTTTTTCAAAATCCATGTATAGTAAATTTTTATATCATTATATTTTTTTAATAATTTTTAATATATTCATATTTTATGATAACTTTAAATAAATTTATGTATTTTAAATAATTGAAAGTGACTTTTTAAATAATTTTTAGTATATTCATATTTTATAATAATTTTTAATAAATTTGTATATTTTTCTGTCAAATAGAGTATTTATTTTTTATTTTATAAAATAATAATATTCATAATATTATAATTATTTATTATGATTATTAATTTATTTATTCACAAAAATTTGTTTGATATTTTTATTAAAAATATTGAGAATGAAAAAATTATTTGTAAATTTATATGGATAAGAAATATTATGACTTGGTTGATTTTCTTAAAGGATGTTATTATGAGTAAAACATCTATAGATTACTCCTATACTAGATCTTCAAATTTTGAAGTATAAAAGTGTATATGAATATATGTCTTTGAGGTATATAGAACTTTATTATATATTAATTAATTTAGTTTTGATGTGTTTAAATGTATTGAGAAATAGTAATAGTTTTCAAACAAAAATATGTAACTAAAATTTCATAAAAAAAACTAACTTATAGTTGTTATATAGAGAGCTCATTGTATAAAACACATGTTTTTGATGAAGACAAAGACCAAGAGTTGTGAACAAAGCAACAAAGCTAAAAAAGAAGTCCAAATATCATATGTCAACTATAGCCAAACATATTAAATGTTTAATAAATGTAAAGGTACATGATACAATCAATACTTCAAAAGCACATGAGAACCATTCATCTTTGCATATGCATAAAAAGGATTTTCATGTCAAAATTACATTAACAATGTTTAAAATTAAAGTTTTTGACAAAAAACAATGTCGTATTCGAATACAACATATTGTATTCGAATACAGATGCTAAGTCAGTAACAAAAACTTGACATATATATTCGACTACGAGGTAAGTGTTAAGTCAGTAGCTCAAACTATACATATGTATTCAACTACATGAGGTTGTAGTCGAATACAAACACCAAGTCAGTGGCAAAATACACTTATTTGTATTCGACTATATGACCCTTGTATTCTAATACAAGATGAAAATTTTGAATAAATCTGAACGTTATAAGAGGTGTATTCAAATACATACATATATACTGTACTCGAATACAACTGGAAATAATGCAATTTTTCAGATCTGAAATAGTTTTAGATCATTGCATTTGTTCATCAAAACTCTTGGAACAATGACCACTTATCTGAAGTGATGTCTATGGAGTATAAATACCCCATATTTTTAGATTAATAAAGACATAATCCTACTACCAAACCTTCAACAACTTTGAACAAATTTCTGATTTTTTTTCTCAAAGTTATTTTTCTTATTTCAAGTACTTGCATTATATTTTCATATCATTGAGAAAGGTTCTCAAAGTACACTTGAAATAATATTGGAATGATATTATTATACCATTCTTATTCTTATTCCAAATCAAACTACATTGTTTGTAAAAGAAAGTAGTACTTTCTTAAAGTAGTCTAATCTAAGATAGTGGTGTCCTATCTTAGAAGTTTTTGTTAGAAGTTTGTAGCAAAGATCCTATGGTGAGATTTGTACATTTTCTGAAAATAGTGGAAAAATCTCTTGTAGTGTGCAAGAGGACTGGATGTACCCTTGGTCATAAGGGGAACCAGGATAATATTAATGTGCTCATTAATTTACTGTCATTTACTCATTGCGCTACACTGTCCAAAGAAAAAAAAAAACGATCACTAAACCTCTGAAAATAAGAAAATTTCCTAACACCTAATTCACCCCCTACCTTTTAGGTGCACCTCTGTTCTTACACTCATGAGAAAAACTTACCAACAGTATTGCAACTTGATATGAAAGAAAATATTTCACTCATAATTGAATATATAATTGAATGAACATAACTGAGATGACCATATTGTTGACAATCAATATTGTTTGATGAATTTAAGTTTTATGAATATAATAATAGTTGCGACGAATTTAGATAAAACATCAATGTTTTGTAAGAATTGTTAAACATAAAGTTGGAATATGTCACACGTTCATAAAAAAAAAACTTATAACAACAATACTCGTATATGATGCATGTGGTTGTCTGACATGAACAAATGTCGAATTGAAAAATGTTAGATTGACTTAAATTACATAGTGAAACCTAATCCAATTTTAAAGGTCATTGTGCTTGAAATTATTGCAAAACAAAAAAATTTGTGGAAATAACTAAGTAGTTGTCTATTACTAAATTATGAATGCAATCATTTGTTTTTGAAAAAATACTATAAAGTTGGAAGTCTAGCTAAATATTAAAATAATATTCTCATGTAATTCTTTTATTCACGTGCGTGTCTTTAACTTTGCATTAGAATTTGATTTGAGACAGAGGAGACTTACCAGATCATTGAGTTTATTTTGTGTCTTGGTACAACGACATTGCTGCATAAACGGCGTCTGTAAATTTAAAATCATATAGTTTTGATTGCGTCTGATTTGTTGTACTCGACTAATTTATTAGTGTTACCATGTTGACACTACGCCAGAAATGACATTTAAACAGCGCCCATTTTACAGCGCTTTCTAAACACAAGCGCTGTTGTAATTATATTTTAAAAGTAACGGAACCTATTACAGCGCTTTTTATGTAAAGCGCTGTAAAACAAAGCGCTGTAGTAGGTCATATAACGTTTGCGCATCACGTTATAAGGATTTTTTCACAGCGCTTGTCAAAAAAGCGCTGTAAACGGAAGCGCTTTCGCGAATCAGTTACAGCGCTTTTTTCACAAGCGCTGTAAAACACATGCGCTTTCATTGAATTAAACTACCTATTACAGCGCTTTTTTCACAAGCGCTGTAAAAGACATGCGCTTTCATTGAATTTAACTACTTATTACAGCGCTTTTTTCACAAGCGCTGTAAAACAACATGCGCTTTCATTGAATTTTTTAACTACCTATTTATAGCGCTTTTTTTCACAAGCGCTGTAAAAATACATCTTTCAAATAAATTATATACGTTGGAAACCCTCATATCCTCTACATCTTTCAAATAATTATATACGTTGCGAACCCTAATATCCTCTACGTACTGTGCGGCCATCTACGTTGTCTAAGGTATTTTTACACATGATCTGTTATGTTTTGTTACATATATATTAAATCTACTAAAATTGTCAAAAACTCATACCACATGATCTGTTCTGTTTTGAAAATTGTCAAAAATTGTCAAAAACTCATACCACATGATCTGTTCTGTTTTGAAATTTTTAGTTGATATTGGTTTCTTTTTGAAACTTGTTGATATGTTTTGAAAGCTTATTATTTTTGTTACTGCATTTATATAGGTGGTATAATATGGATAGGAAATGGATTTCAGCCAATCGATTGTCAAAAGAGTATGAAATTGGAGTGAAGGAGTTTTGTTGAGTTTGTAGTGAAGAATGCAAAAGATCCAAATAGAGTAGTTTGTCCTTGTTTAAAATGTTGTTTTGGAAAACGTGTTAGAGAAGATGAATTAGAAGGACATCTAGTATGTAATGGAATTGATCAAAGCTACACATGTTGGATAAGACATGGTGAGAAAAAAAAGGAAACATTAATTTTGAGAATAGTTCTACATATGCTTCAACTGATTTCGATACAGATACATATGAGCCGGACCGAGTTGATGAGATTGCAAAAGCAGTTGAAGAAGATCTTCGAGATTGTCCTAAAATGTTTGAAAGTTTGTTGAGTGATGCAGAGAAAGAATTATATAATGGCTGTACTAAATTCACAAGACTGTCAGCGATATTAAAGTTGTACAACTTAAAAAGCGAGTAATGGATGGTCTGATAAAAGCTTTACGGAATTATTAACACTCATAAAAGATATGTTGCCAGATGATAATGAACTTCCCAGTCGAACCTACGAGGCTAAACGGATTTTGTGTTCTATTGGAATGAGTTACGAAAGGATTCATGCGTGTCCTAACGATTGCATTTTATTCCGAAACGAATATGAACTACTTAAGGCGTGTCCGAAAATGCAATGTCTCTCGATATAAAGAAGAAAGAATCTACTCCAGCAAAAGTTGTGTGGTATTTTCCTATAATACCAAGATTTAGGCGCATGTATCGCAGTGAAGAAGATTCAAAACACTTGACATGGCATGCAGATGAAAGAATTAGAGATGGAATGTTTCGACACCCTGCAGATTCCCCACAATGGGCAAAAATTGATCACGAGTATCCTGAATTCGGGATAGAGTCAAGAAATCTAAGACTTGCACTTTCTACTGATGGAATGAATCCACATGGTCTTCAAAGCATCTCACATAGCACGTGGCCTGTGATTTTGGTAATATATAACCTACCTCCATGGTTATGTATGAAGCGTAAGTTTATGATGTTGTCTCTGTTAATTTCTGGACCCAAACAACCGGGGAATGATATCGACGTATACTTGACTCCTTTAATTGAAGATTTAAAAATTCTGTGGGAGACAGGTGTGGAAGTTTATGATGGGTATAGGAAAGAGTGTTTCAATTTGAGGGCTATGTTGTTCGGCACAATTAATGATTTTCCAGCATATGGTAATTTATCAGGATATAGCATTAAAGGTCAGTGTGCATGTCCTATATGTGAAGAGAGTACAAATTGGATGCGGTTGAAAACATTGTAAGAAGAATGTGTTTCTTGGACATCGTAGATTTTTACCTTATAGTCATCAGTATCGTGGTGGAGAAATGCATTCAATGGAAAATCAGAGGAAGGTAAAGCTCCTTTAGCACCGACTGGATATCAAATACTTGAAAAAGTACAAGGTTTGACCAATAAATTTGGCAAACCTTTTGCGGGAGAGCTGGTGAAAACTGGGTGGAAGAAAAAGTCAATTTCTTTGAATTGCCATATTGGAAGTCATTGTATGTAAGACATTTCCTCGATGTGATGCATATTGAGAAAAATGTATTTGAAAGTGTTATTGTACGTTACTCAATGTTCCAGGAAAGTCTAAAGATGGCGTCAATGCAAGAATTGGACTTGGTCGATATGGGAATAAGAAATGAACTGGCTCCAGTAAAGAAAGGAAATCGCACATATCTACCTCCAGCCGCTCATACTCTATCTAGAAAGGAAAAAAATTGTTTTATGTAAATTTCTACACGAAGTTAAAGTTCCAGAAGGATACTCTTCGAACATTAAAAATTTGGTTTGTATGAAAGACCTCAAGTTAAAAAGGTTTGAAGACCCATGATTGTCATATTATAATGGAGCATTTGCTACCAATAGGTATACGTTCCATTTACCTGAAAAAGTTCGACTAGCCTTAAACTAGATTATGTTTCTTCTTCAGGGAAATTTGTAGTAAAGTGATCGACCCTCAGAAATTACCGACATTGCAGAGGGAAATTGTTGTTACTTTGTGTGAGCTTGAAATTGTATTTCCCACCATCGTTTTTTGATATAATGGTTCACCTTACTGTTCATCTGGTTAAGGAGACACAACTTTGTGGGCCAGCTTATATGAGATGGATGTATCGATAGAACAATATATGAAATATTAAAAGGGTACGTAAAAAGTAGAAGTCGACCAGAAGGTTGTATTGCTGAACGATACATTGTTGAAGAGGCTGCTAAATTTTGTACTGAATATCTGTCCAATGTTGAATCCATAGGGCTTCCCATGTCTCGTCATTCGGGAAGACTATCAGGAGAAGGGATAACTGGAAGGAGACTACTGACTATATCAAGGACAGAATGGGAGCAGGCACAATTGTATGTTCTGCACAATGATGATGAGGTTCAACCGTATGTTACAATACACATTGATCAGTTATCTCGTTTGAACATGAATAGGAATCAAAATTGGATAACTCGAGAGCACAATCGAAGTTTTGTAACATGGTTAAAAAAGTCACATAATGTCAAATTTGATATAGACCCCGGATCAATTTCAAATAGATTGAGGTGGCTAGCAAATGGTCCGAGCTTACATGTCTTTTCTTACACTGGTTATGTTATTAACGGCTACACATTTTATACCAAAGAACAAGATGATCAGACCACTATGCAAAATAGTGGAGTCACTCTCGTAGCTGAAGCGATGCATGTCTCAATTGCAAAAGACAAAAACCCAATATATGCAAATCTATCATATTTTGGGGTTATCGAGCGCATATGGGAGTTAGACTACACAATGTTTCGTGTTCCTATATTTGGTTGCAAGTGGGTCGATAATAATAATGGCGTTCGGATTGATGAGTCAGGATTCTTGCTTGTCGATTTTAATAGGGTGGGATACAAAGACGAGCCTTTTATTTTAGCGTCGCAAGCTCAACAAGTGTTTTATGTCACTGATCCTTCTAATGATAAATGGTCTGTTGTCCTATCGACCAATAAAATAAGTGATGATAACAATAATGATGAAGATGTTGGTAATGATCTTTTATTTGCAACATCACAACAACCACATGAAATTGATTCAACTGATGATGGTTTATATCTTAGAGATGATCATGATGAGGGAATTTGGATTAATCCATCGTTTCGTATTGTAAATGGACAAACAAATGTGAATGTCACCAGGAAAAGAAGAAGGGCATCTTAATGTATATTTTTAATTGTTTTATATAAGCTATGCATGTAATCTGAACTGTGTTATTGTAAATATGCATGTAATCTGAATTGAGTGTTTTATACTAAGTTCTGATTAATTTATTTTCTGAACTGAACTGAACTGTACAGAGAGATTCTCATTGTCATTTCTAATAATTCATGCATGTAATCTGAATTGAGTGTTTATACTAAGTTCTGATTAAATTATTTTCTGAACTGAACTGAACTGAACAGAGAGATTCTCATAGTCATTTCTAATAATTCATGCATGTAATCTGAATTGAGTGTTTTATACTAAGTTCTGATTAATTTATTTTCTGAACTGAACTGAACTGAACTGTACAGAGAGATTCTCATTGTCATTTCTAATATAATTCATGCATGTAATCTGAATTGAGTGTTTTATACTAAGTTCTGATTAATTTATTTTCTGAACTGAACTGATAAAAAGGTTTTTAATGTCATCCCAACCCAAATAAACCAAACACAAAAATAAAATAAAGAGACATTTTTACAGCGCTTATCTTAAAAAGCGCT